>CAXITT010000006.1:2887486-2906273 GCA_964033795.1 Lymnaea stagnalis
GGGGGGGGGGGGGGGGGCAACCTATACTTTCACGACCTCTGTGAACTGGATAAATGTCTTCGTAAAATGCACGGATTGAGAACACTTGAATATAAATAACCACAGTTAAACAAACAAACAAACAAAAAATCCAGCTGTTGTCCTGACACCCATGACCACAGCAAACATTACAATTATTCCACTGCTTATGTCCCAACTTATTTAACATTGATTATCCGGAGCTCTAGATTTTAACACAATTATTATGCATTCCACCAAAACAAAACAAAAATAATTCCCTTGTGGACCTCTGCACAACCCCGCCCCCCCCCCCCACACACATCCTTTTTGCTATAATGGATGATTTTATTCGTCTAGTCAGCTAAAAGTAATATTATAACATTCCAACTTGATGTGGGGGTAAGCCGCTCCAGGTTATAAGAGGCGCCCTTAACGTTTGGTATCCACATGGACTGGTCATTTATTCCTGTATTTTTTTTTACATTCCGACTGATCTCAGCGCCCCAAGCTGAAAGACTTACATTATGGGAAGTAGCTCGGCCTATATTCCGAACAATACGTTATGTCAGCCTCTTCTATGTGTCTATATACAAAGCCGAAACTAGATTTTTCGACGCCCAAGTTAACCTCTTAAGCTTGCCTCTTGGCGCCCCTCCCCATACCAAAGGGGCGAAAGCGTAAATAATTTCTTTAAAAATTGGCGCCCCCATAGTTGTTTTATCGGTCTTGGCGCCCGTCCATGTCACCCTCACCCATTGTTTCAGCTCTGTGTCTAGCATGGTACTTTCAAGTTTGTCAAAGTCAAGCTGCCTGTCCTAAGTAGAAGGAATCCAAATAAATAGCAAAAAGATTCTGTGGCTGTCAGTGTCCTATTCTGTGGCTGTCAGTGTCCTATTCTGTGGCTGTCAGTGTCCTATTCTGTGGCTGTCAGTGTCCTACACCATGAGCAAAGTGTTCCAATTTCCTGTAATTATGAATGTCTCGGCTAACTTAATGAGGACCGCCAGAAATCACGTGACTAAATGTCCAGCTGTGCTGTGGAACATGTCATGATTGGTTGACATAATATCTCTCCACATCTGTCGTTGAGACTGTAACGCCACGTATATACATACAATCTGTACCCAAATGTGTCGACGCCCCTGACACCGTGTCCCTGCTGTGCCATTGACAGCCTGCACGTTTGAAAGGAGAAGTTTCAAGGTCAAGGTAAGTAAGGGGTAGAAAGAAAAAAAAAAAGGGGGGGGGGTATAAACATCTTGTTTTGAAAAAAATAAATAATGGTGTTTTAAATAAGACGGCCAAAAAAAAATAGTCTGACGTATATGACCATAAAGTTATTTTCTATGGCATTTATTTGTCAGATACTTTATAACGCATGTCAGTATCTTCATTAGGAAAAAAATTAGTACGAATGTTCATAATGGCAAAGAATTTGTACCAATGTTCATAATGGCAAACAATGTGTACCAATTTTTATAATGGCAAACAATTTGTACCAATTTTTATCAGGGCAAACAATTTGTACCAATGTTCATAATGGCAAACAATTTGTACCAATTTACAGTATTTATACTATTTCATGATATAGCATGTATATTTATTCCATGATTATAGTATGTATGCCATTTCCTGATATGGTATGCATATCATTCCATGATGTTATCTATCTGCTATGTTCTGAGAGATTCAAGTATGAAATAATTTGCTCTAGTTTGATAGTTTCATTTATATTCTTTATTCACATAGTTTCAATCATTCAATCTTCTGATCTAAAATTATAAGACCTCACATCGCATAAGACCTTTCTCGGCGTAAGATAGCTACATAAAGAATGATCTCAGCTTCCGGGTCAATTTATTAATGTCTTAATTCGTTCCTTTTTTTTTTTTGTCTTTGCTCTTTCAATTGAAAAAAAAATACAAAAAACCTCACATCGCATAAGACCTTTCTCGGCGTAAGATAGCTACATAAAGAATGATCTCAGCTTCCGGGTCAATTTATTAATGTCTTAATTCGTTCCTTTTTTTTTTTTTGTCTTTGCTCTTTCAATTGAAAAAAAAATACAAAAATAAAAAAAAAATCTTTTTACCTTTCTTGTTAATTCCTTTTATTTTTCTAAGTTAATATTGACGTCAGTTGAACACTTTCCTGCATCTACATGAATGGAATATTTGGTACTCACTTAGCGTGCAGTAATAAAAGCACTTTCTGTATTATATAAAAGCATCAGATTTCAGCTACTTAACATAAAGCAGATAGATGCAGAACAACTAGGAGACTATCTCCAAGACTACACCTTGTTGCCATTAACCACAAGAAAACAATGTTCCCGGAGCTGCCTGCGGTTGGACGAGAGATCAGAGTTGCCACTCACCTGTCTTCAAACTCATTAAAAATAGATCTCTTTTGAAAACCGCAAAAAAATAATTTATGCTCTCGTGAAAATAAGGGATGATTGCTGTCTTTTAATTATTCACGCAGTGAGGACGTCTGCTCAACCGCATACTTTCGGGGGTCGGGGTGGGGGTGGGGGTGTAAAAGTCATCGAGGTGAAGGACAGAGAAAAAAAAAACCATTGACACATCTCACACTGAAATCTAAAGTAGTTTGATTGAACTTTTGTTCGAAAGTTTGAGAGAATCTTGAACAAGGTAAAGTGACTCATTAACGATTTGAGCAGATGCTTCGACGCCATTTCAGGACAACTTTTTTTTTTAAAATACAAATTAGACACACGACTTGAAAAATTATAATCTATTATTGATATGATAGCGTATATTTTAATTAAACATTTCTACAAGGTTTGTTTCTTATACGTAGAAATAAATTTATTCCGATCCAACTTTTTCTACATGCATTTATGCTTTACAATAATCGGAGTGATCATTTCGCTTGCATCTGAGAGTCGTCCCATCTTTGTAGGGATAGAATTTATCTCCACACGATAACGTGGCGCGGGCCTTAATGTGCTGTGGTCCTTCATGTGCTGCGGTCCTTCATGTGCTGCGGTCCTTCATATTGTGCGGACCTTCATGTGCTGCGGTCCTTCATGTTGTGCGGACCTTCATGTTGTGCGGACCTTCATGTGCTGTGGTCCTTCATGTGCTGCAGTCCTTCATGTGCTGCGGTCCTTCATGTGCTGCGGTCCTTCATGTGCTGCGGTCCTTCATGTGCTGCGGTCCTTCATGTGCTGCGGTCCTTCATGTGCTGCGGTCCTTCATGTTGTGCGGACCTTCATGTTGTGCGGACCTTCATGTTGAGCGGACCTTCATGTTGTGCGGACCTTCATGTTGTGCGGACCTTCATGTTGTGCGGACCTTCATGTTTGGCGGACCTTTATGTGATGCGGTCCTTCATGTGCTGCGCGGACCTTTATGTGATGCGGTCCTTCATGTGCTGCGGTCCTTCATGTGCTGCGGTCCTTCATGTTGTGCGGACCTTCATGTTGTGCGGACCTCCATGCGGTGATGGCCTTCATGTGTGACGCTAGTAAAAGTTTGGAGGTTCCAAGGTGTAATCCTGTCTCAAATTCTGCTTTGATGGCGACTAGCCAGCAGGAATCGGGGATTAGAGTCAACTCCCCTTCACTGGCCTGGCCACCAGTCACGAGCCTCGACCAGAAAGAGAGGGAAAAAAAAAGAAAGTACATCTCTGTAACTTATTTACTTTTTAATAACTTTGGACCGATGTGGTCGGCTTTGATGTTGCTGATTGGCTGGAGTTGGACTTCTGTATACGGTGGGTGGTTGGGGGGGGGTGATTTTGAGGGTGGGTGGGGGAGTGGGGAGGGGCTTGTTACATTCGTCTTGTCCAACAAACGTAAGTGATATGCTGGTTTTGTTTTGTGCCTTAAGACAACGGTTCTAAATTAATTTCATGTGTTACACCATTCCAACCATCATTCCGTAATCTGATTTCGAGACAAGAAAAATCTTAAATTATTGGAAGGATGGTGCATGGATTTGGGGGATATGAATCCCATGAAAACTTCAATGCCATGAGACTTTTTTGTATGAGAATGATTGAGACTATTAGTATGAGACTATATTTATATGAGGCTATTTGTATGAGATCATAATGTTTGAGACTATTTCCATGAGACTTTAATGTTATATTAGACTATTTATTTTATATGCGACTCTTTGCATGAGTTAATTTGTACGAGACTATTTGCATGAGATATTTGTATGAGACTATAATGTGTATTAACGCATCTATTTCTGATATGTCATTTTGATGTGATTGGCTCATTAAGTTGCGTATTTTTCATAATTATGTGGTTGAAAAGAACATATTAAGTTCTAAATCTGAAATTCCTTTTACTTAACCAATAATTAAAGCAATACTATAATAATTTCACGATGTAACAATGAGTAGTGTGTTCCCTATGTAAAATCTTTTGGATTGAGAAAGTTATCAATATTCTTGAAACTGAATATTTTTAATTTAACCTTAATAAAAACCAAAGTTTGAATGCCTACGAATGCTTATGAATGGCCACCAATATCCACGAATGCTTATGAATGGCCACCAATATCCACGAATGCTTATGAATGGCCACCCATTTCCACGAATACAGCTCATGAAGGGCCAACCCATATCTACGAATGCCTACAAGTTACGAGACATTTCTCATTAGCAAAAACGATGGAATATTTCTGTGGGACAAAACGTTATGTTTTGGAGAATTTAATTAAACTACGCAGCTGAAGGTATTTAACAATGTTCTTCCTTTATTTCGAGGATGTTTCTCCACGCAAAATTCTACAGCGGACAAAATGTGCAAGTCGTAAATAATCATTCCCATTGGCTACTGCAAGGAACGCTAATAAAAAAAAAAAAATGGATTCCGAATTTCCAGCTGTGATTTGATGTGCGTGACGAGTAGGCTGACGACAGTGTTCGCTCTACAGAGATCCGCTTATATCGTTTATCAAAACCTTTACAGCAAATGGCTCTCGTCATAGGGCCCCGGACCATCCGTGCGCTAAGCTCATTATGGCCAAAGTTTTTCCGGCGTGTGGCTAAATCTCTTGATGAATGGTGTGCTGATGTTGTTTACAATCAGAAAACAAGGAACTCTTCCACGTCGTGAGGTACGTCGTTAGTGTGTGGGCGGATGGACGTCACGCGAGTTATGACACAGATTTTTTTTTTTTGAAATGATCCGTCGGGCCGAAAACGGAATATTATCCATTTACCAAATATGAAGCGGAGTTATGCCTTCGCTTTCACGTGAATGACAAATTAGTGGTTTGCATAAATAGGGAGTCTCTCTGTCCTCAAAAGTTTAGCCAATCAAGTGAGAGGCTCGTGCGATAATGTGGGGGATTCTTGACATAATGACATGACTAGAACTTGCGTAATAGATGGAAAGCTTGCTTCATTTATTTAAACATGTATATCGATCAAAACAAAATTTAGTGTACACGTGGACCAAAAATGCTGTAACCACCATCCTATTTATTTTAAACGCTTTTTACAAAAAATTTGGAAATAAAATATTCATTTTCATCATGTCCAGAATTGAAAGAAAAACAAAACAACAACAAAAAATTTTTTTTTAAAAAAGCAAAGAAATACGGACACAGCGATAGAAAATGAAAACTCTTTTAGTTTTTAGTGAAGATTTTTTCCCCCACAATTCGCTCACAGAACTAAAGTGTTGGTACTATGCGCTCATTATCTATCGCACTTCGACTCTGTTTATAATTCCTCCGCCTGTTGTCAGTAATTATATAATTTATGTACGTAGAGAATGTGAATGTGTCCATTGAAAAATAAACCTGGACTGTTGACGTATAATGTGGATGAGTTTAAACGGCAAAATTGTGGATCAACAATTAGTATGGAATGGTTTCAATTTCAGGGTAAATTTATTTTTTAAAGTTAATGTCATTGTATGTCTGCCAATGCTAGGGCCATGGTACCCACTTTTGTCAACTTTCCTCAGGCCGACGTCACCAGTAGGTTAGCTATTGCGCCTGCAAACACAGTTTTCATTGTAGAGAACCAGGTCTATAAAAGGTTTGTAAAAAATAACGAAGTATTTGTCCACTACAAATGGTTGAGAATCCCTGGTGACGTGGATAGAGTTTTAAAACACGCGATGGCACTTAGATTGTGCGCAAATTGAAATGTTAAAAATGGATGTCTTCAAATAAAATCAATGTCAGTCAAATAAAAATTTAAAAAAATAAATTAAAAAAAAATGTTGTGATTTGTGTTTACTAACATAGTGACCAATGTATAGCTGTGTTTTGTAAATGAATGTGAGGATGTTTTGTAGGAGGGGTTGAGATGTAGGAAGGGCTGGAATATAGGAGGAGCTTAGCAGAGGTCTTAGATATAGGAGGAGGAGCTGAGAAGTGGACGTAGGAGGGGTTGAGATGTAGGATGGTTTGATATGTAGGAGGTGTCTGGGCTTAGGAGGGTTTTATATAAAGGAGGGGATGAAAGGTAGGGGGGTTGACATTTAAGGGGAGCTTGAATGCAGGAGGGGAGCCTACAAGTAGGAGAGGCTAAGATATAGGAGGGCTTGAGATATAGTAGTGTTTGAGAGGTGGGATGGGAAATAAAATATACTTTTTGTTTATTTAAAAGAACTTATATTTGTAAATATTCTTTAATTTGAAAGATTTCTTTCTGTCTGCCACTCCTCCCCCCTCTCTTACTCTCTATGTTAAGAGTGGCCTGAGTGGGGGCAAGTAGTTTAACAAAACAATATTTCAAAGGACACCTCTACTGCTACCACTGCCATGACCTGCACTGCTACCACTGCCATGACCTGCACTGCTACCACTGCCATGACTTGCACTGCCAGCACTGCCATGACCTGCACTGCCAGCACTGCCATGACCTGTACTGCGAGCACTGCCATGACTTGCACTGCCAGCACTGCCATGACCAGCACTGTAAGCACTGCCATGAGCTATATTCAACTGTACACACACATCGTACGTTAAATTAATTTGTAAACAAAAATATATAAATTTTACTAACAACTTCTGTTGATACATGAAATTTTGAACACAATACGGTTAAAATTATAACTGTTTACAATATAAATGATCAGGGAACTTTTACTTATAACTTGGTTCTCCTCCTTATACAGCAAATAATTGTGTCAATGTGACATTGAAGGCACTGGCACCAACACAAACTTTGCACATGATTATGAAAGTTTCTCTTTAGGTTAACATTTAACATGAAGTTGGGCTTGAATCACCAAGAAGTTCAGATTGATTCCCTGTTCTAAACAAATAGATTAACTCACCAAGAAGTTCAGATTGAATCCCTGTTCTAAACAAATAGATTGACTCACCAAGAAGTTCAGATTGAATCCCTGTTCTAAACAAATAGATTGACTCACCAAGAAGTTCAGATTGGATCCCTGTTCTAAACAAATAGATTGACTCACCGAGAAGTTCAGATTGAATCCCTGTTCTAAACAAATAGATTGACTCACAAAGAAGTTCAGATTGAATCCCTGTTCTAAACAAATAGATTGACTCACCAAGAAGTTCAGATTGAATCCCTGTTCTACACAAATAGATTGACTCACCAAGAAGTTCAGATTGAATCCCTGTTCTACACAAATAGATTGACTCACCAAGAAGTTCAGATTGAATCCCTGTTCTACACATAAATAGATTGACTCACCAAGAAGTTCAGATTGAATCCCTGTTCTAAACAAATAGATTGACTCACCAAGAAGTTCAGATTGAATCCCTGTTCTAAACAAATAGATTGACTCACCAAGAAGTTCAGATTGAATCCCTGTTCTAAACAAATAGATTGACTCACCAAGAAGTTCAGATTGAATCCCTGTTCTACACAAATAGATTGACTCACCAAGAAGTTCAGATTGAATCCCTGTTCTACACAAATAGATTGACTCACCAAGAAGTTCAGATTGAATCCCTGTTCTACACATAAATAGATTGACTCACCAAGAAGTTCAGATTGAATCCCTGTTCTAAACAAATAGATTGACTCACCAAGAAGTTCAGATTGAATCCCTGTTCTAAACAAATAGATTGACTCACCAAGAAGTTCAGATTGAATCCCTGTTCTACACAAATAGATTGACTCACCAAGAAGTTCAGATTGAATCCCTGTTCTACACAAATAGATTGACTCACCAAGAAGTTCAGATTGAATCCCTGTTCTACACATAAATAGATTGACTCACCAAGAAGTTCAGATTGAATCCCTGTTCTACACATAAATAGATTGACTCACCATGAGGTGTTTATTTACAGATGCAATAAGTTAGACTAAATAGTGACAATATTTTTATCACATATACAAAGACATCTGAACGTTTGCTTTTCATGACTACATTTATCAAGATTCTTTGGTAACATTAAAATTTTTCTGATGGTATTAACAAGTATATATTATAATTGTATGAGATTCTTCAATGTTCTTGAACATAGCGGAAAACAATTTTTACACTGCCAATTGCAAATCTGCTCCGGCATGGCAACCAAGACAATGTGTGGGTTAAACAAATAGACATTTTCATCGGCATTTATTCTTCCCCAATCCATCACAGAATTTGTTAAAACAATTTAAACATATTTTTTTGTTGATTGTTATTTGAAATGTATTTCCTTGCTGTGTTCATCAAACGTTTAGATTTTATTTTTATTCTTTTTATAATGTATATATATATATTTTTTTTTAAAGTTAAATTGCAAGTTCACAGTGCATTTCTTAATAATTTGTTTCGTTTACTTGGTCGGCCCAATAACAAAAAGACATATTTTTTTTTATAGATTGTCCGGGCTACGTTAGAGAGTGTTTTCAGAATTTGAAGTGCATGCTGGTTTGATCCGTAAACCGTAAACCAACATATTCTTTTTTTTTTCTTTTCATTTCCCTGTCTAAGCTTCCAATGTTTCTGTTTCAAAGAGACATACCCCGTGTTTGCCTTTCCTAATGAAGATGGCTGCGGAGTTCTGGGGGGACTTAACCCGAAGAGACCGGATTTCAAGGGACACAATCACTTGTAAGGGGTGACGGCATTTGATGACGTATTTAACGTTGGTTTAGAGTTGAATGGGGGACCACTCCATCCAACAACGCTGTCCATCATTACGGTAGAGCCTTTGGGGAAAAGGAGCGGACAAATTGAATCGCTCTCGCTTGATTAACCCCCTCTGATAAATAGCGATCGAACATTTCTTGCGTTCTGTTGGGTTGATTGTGTCGGGGCCTGCTTACCCCCACCATGTTGGGGGACAAGTAATGGCCTGGTATTACGGGGGCACCGCTCCCCAAAGCGCTTTTGTTTGTCCACAACTAACAGATATACAACAATTTTGCCAGGGCATTGTGGGATTATTTCCGGGGGCATCTCCTACCTGGACGCCGTCTTCTTTTGTAAGGACATTTCTAAGGTCGAAACTCGTCATTGTCGCTAGTGTCAGACCCCAGGTAAATACGTCAGTGCGACAGGTAACAGGGCCAGAAGTAGTCGTCTGAACAACTTTACTCAGGTCTGCTAATGGTGGGGAGTCGCGGGGAGCGGGGTGGGGTGGAGGGTGGATTGTTATCGGCTACCGGACCGCTCTTGTCATCTCAAATCTCATACTCCACCCCGCCCACCGTGGGGCGCCACAATATATACGGTGACACCTGGACAATGAACCCGCTAACTTGATCTCCCAGAACCAGGCATGTGTTCACCCTCCTAACCCCCGCCCCCCAACCGCCCCCTACGTTTTTTAAATTTAAAAAAAAAAAAACCCAACCCCACGCACTAAATTGTTCAAGCCTCTCGGAATGAACGGAAGTGTTTGATTTGGCTGGTGAAATAGTTCAGTTAAATACGAGGTTTAGTTAAAGACGCAAGATGAGAGATATCCTGTTGACTTTGTCTAGTTGTGGGGGCTTCATTGTAAGACAAGACTGGGGACTGGAGGTCAAGCACAATGCTAGATCAGCCTAGAAAGGAATATGTTATAGACTAAAATTGAATGGCATTGTCATTGCTGCACCGTGCTGCATCAAAACAGAGCCATTGACTTCTTGATCGTTGAAGCGATTCATAATTTAGTCAACTCTCTTATAGGTTAAAACAGTCACCTTTCATTATACTTTTTTTTTATATATTATCTTTTATTTATTATAAATATTTATAATAGAAAAAATTAAAGATAAATATTTATAATAGAAAAAATTAAAGATAAATATTTATAATAGAATAATGTTTTTTTTAAGGAGAAATATTTCTAATAGAAAAAATTTATTTTAAAAAAAAAAGATCAGAATCTCAACGAAAAGATTTCAAGAATGTGATAGATCTTTATGTCATTTTGTTACCTTCAAAATACATGGTTATTTCAGTAAACTATTACATCTTGAAACAGACGCATCCATCTTCATCTACAATATATCATCTTTCAAATCCACAGTCGTAAAAAAAAGTGTGTTTTTTTTTCCTCGATATTAAGAAGCTTGGCTAAGTTGTTAAATAGTAATCATCGATTTCTTCCATTTCAAAAACCAATCTCCAGCATATGTGCATTTCTTTTTTCGTGGTAACTGCCTAGAGTTGCTTGCCCTTGGTGAAACCTTTGACTGCACTCTTCGGTTCATGTTCTTTTTACAGCAATCATAGTGACATCAAGCATAGTGACATCAAGCATAGTGACATCAAGCATAGTGACATCAAGCATAGTGACATCAAGCATAGTGACATCAATCATAGTGACAGCAATCATAGTGACATAAATCATAGTGACAGCAATCATAGTGACAGCAGTCATAGTGACATCAAGCATAGTGCCAGCAATCATAGTGACAGCCATCATAGTGACACCAATCATTGTGACTCCAATCATAGTGACAGAAATCATAGGGACAGCAATGAAAGTGACAGGAATTATAGTGACAGACATCATAGTGACAGCAATCATAGTGTCAGAAATCATAGTGACAACAATGATAATGACAGCAATCATAGTGACAGAAATAATAGTGCAATTTTAGTGACAGCAATCATAGTGACAGAAATCATAGTGACAGAAATCATAGTGCAATTTTAGTGACAGCAATCATAGTGACAGCAATCATAGTGACAGAAATCATAGTGCAATTTTAGTGACAGCAATCATAGTGACAGCAATCATAGTGATAGCAATCATAGTGCAATCAAAGTGACAGCTATCAAAGTGATAGCAATCATAGTGATAGCAATCATATTGACAGCAATCAAAGTGACAGAAATCATAGTGATAGCAGTCATAGTGACAGCAATCATAGTGACAGCAACCATAGTGACATCAAGCATAGTGACAGCAACCATAGTGACAGCAATCATAGTGACAACAATCATAGTGACAGCAATCATAGTAACAGACATCATAGTGACAGGAATTATAGTGCAATCATAGTGACAGAAATCATAGTGATAACAATCATAGTGCATTCATAGTGACAGCAATCACAGTGACAGCAATCATAGTGATAGCAATCATAGAGCAATCATAGTGACAGCAATCATAGTGACAGGAATTATAGTGCAATCATAGTGACAGCAATCATAGTGATAGCAATCATAGAGCAATAATAGTGATAGCAATCATAGTGAAATCCTAGAGCAATCATAGTGCAATCATAGTGACAGCAATCATAGTGACAGAAATCATAGTGACAGCTATCATAGTGACAGCAATCATAGTGCATTCATAGTGACAGCAATCATAGTAACAGCAATCATAGTGACAGGAATTATAGTGCAATCATAGTGACAGCAATCATAGTGCAATCATAGTGACAGCAATCATAGTGATAACAATCATAGTGCATTCATAGTGACAGCAATCACAGTGACAGCAATCACAGTGATAGAAATCATAGAGCAATCATAGTGACAGCAATCATAGTAACAGCAATCATAGTAACAGCAATCATAGTAACAGCAATCATAGTAACAGCAATCATAGTAACAGCAATCATAGTGACAGGAATTATAGTGCAATCATAGTGATAGCAATCATAGAGCAATAATAGTGACAGCAATCATAGTGAAATCCTAGAGCAATCATAGTGCAATCATAGTGATAGCAATCATAGTGACAGAAATCATAGTGACAGCAATAAATACTTCCACAACAAGAGCAAATGAAGACAAAGTACATGATTAAAAAAAGATTTGATTCACAAAGTACATGATTCACAAAGTACATGATTCACAAAGTACATGATTCAATGTCATTTATTGAAGCTGTGAAGTGTTAATCATTTATATTTTCTGATCTTGGAACTATAAACATTTTTACAGACTTGAGTTGCTCTGTGATAAGTCCAGATAACTTACACATGAGGCTCTCTGTGATAAGTCCAGATAACTTACACATGAGGCTCTCTGTGATAAGTCCCGATAACTTACACATGAGGCTCTCTGTGATAAGTCCACATAACTTACACATGAGGCTCTCTGTGATAAGTTCAGATAACTTACACATGAGGCTCTCTGTGATAAGTCCAGATAACTTACACATGAGGCTCTCTGTTATAAGTCCAGTTTACTTATACATGAGGCTTTCCATGATAAGTCCAGATAACATATACTTGATGCTCTCTATGGTAAGTACATGTAACTTGTTCGAAGTGTATTGAATACAGAAGCCATTGTAATTATACGTATACCGTATTATCAGTTAGACCATGCGTCTCATAATCTATTAGCTGCATCCGACTTTGTATATGTTATTATCTGTTATTATTATTATTTTAGTGATCTTATGTAGCGCGGTACCCCAGCCTAGGGGTATATCGGTACCCCAGCCCAGGGGCATATCGGTACCCCAGCCAAGGGGTATATTGGTACCCCGGCCTAGGGGCACATCGGTACCCCAGCCCAGGGGGGCATATCGGTTCCCCAGCCCAGGGGTATATCGGTACCCCAGCCCAGGGGTATAGGTACCCCAGCCCAGGGGTATATCAGTACCTCAGCCCAGGGGTATATAAGCGTATTGGTCACTGATTGTTTTCTTCGAGGCCATTTTTAATATTTTCTTGCCTAATGTGTTCTTGTTCGACTTTACTATCCCAAAAAACAAATGTAGCAAGGATAAGCTGTGTATCCCCTTAATTATATATCTATAGATAATAGTTTCAAGTTTAAACAAATCAGCCATGAACGAGGGTTTTGGTCATTTGTCCATTTGTCAGCCATGAAATAGATGGCATGTATTCTTCTTTCATCCTATAGTGGATGGACCATTGGAAATAGAACCCTATGGTCTAACTTAAAACGACAGATTACATGGGTCAGTTTGAAATGTATTGGTGAAAAGAGGCCACACTGTTGGGGTTTGTTCTGAAAGACCAATGCTCTTCAGAAAGTGTTTTATCATTGCTTGAAATATTAAGTTATTATGTCTGCAGTCAAGATGATACACATAACCTGCTTTTATTGATCCTTAATAAATATGGAAATCTGGTCAGATTTTATCTTCTTCTTCGCTTAGTTTCAACTCCCAGTGGACCATAAACCATTCACAATTTCTTTCTAAGCTTTCCCAATTCTCTTGCTTTCTTCTCCAACTCTTTTAAACTCTTTCCGATGTTTATTAAATCTTTCTTGGCGACTCGTCACCAAGGTTGTTTTATTGTTTTTGCTTTTTTGGTCTTTCTCGTCCTTTTGATCCTTGAGAGTTTCATGCCAGTGTTTGTCCTGTTATATTTGGCTTGGGTTTTCTCATGATATGACCAATAATATCTCATAGTATGACCTGTCAGTGCTTGTCTTGCAATATATTTTTTCGGGTATGAACTATCTATCTCATGGTATGACATATCTATCTCATGGCATGGCATATCTACCTCATGGCATGACCTACCTATCTCATGGTAAGACCTATCTATCTCATGGTATGACCTATCTTATTGTGTGTCCTATCTATATCATGGTATAACCTATCTATCTCATGGCATGACCTACCTATCTCATGGTAAGACCTATCTATCTCATGGCATGACCAACCTATCTCATGGTAAGACCTATCTATCTCATGGTATGAACAATCTCATGGTATGTCCTATCTATATCATGGTATAACCTATCCATCTCATGGTAAGAACTATCCATTATCATAGGGCATGACCTACCTATCTCATGGTATGACCTATCTATCTCATGGCATGACCTACCTATCTCATGGTAAGACCTATCTATCTCATGGTATGACCTATCTTATTGTGTGTCCTATCTATATCATGGTATAACCTATCTATCTCATGGCATGACCTACCTATCTCATGGTAAGACCTATCTATCTCATGGCATGACCAACCTATCTCATGGTAAGACCTATCTATCTCATGGTATGACCTATCTATCCCCACCTTCTCAGCTGGGTTTCTTGTTCCGAGAATAGGGCTGTCATTTCTCTCACTGCCATGATTGCGATTTTATGACACCATTTGGTGTTGAGGATTTTGTGGAACCATTTGGTGTTGAGGATTTTGGGGAACCATTTGGTGTTGAGGATTTTGTGGAACCATTTAGTGTTGAGTATTTTGGGGAACCATTTAGTGTTGAGGATTTTGGGGAACCATTTGATGTTGAGTATTTTGGGGAACCATTTGGTGTTGAGGATTTTGTGGAACCATTTGGTGTTGAGAATTTTGTGGAACCATTTGGTGTTGAGGATTTTGGGGAACCATTTAGTGTTGAGGATTTTGGGGAACCATTTGGCGTTGAGGATTTTGTGGAACCATTTGGTGTTGAGGATTTTGTGGAACCATTTGGTGTTGAGAATTTTGTGGAACCATTTGGTGTTGAGCATTTTGGGGAACCATTTAGTTTTGAAGATTTTGGGGAACCATTTAGTGTTGAGGATTTTGTGGAACCATTTGGTGTTGAGTATTTTGGGGAACCATTTAGTGTTGAGTATTTTGGGGAACCATTTAGTGTTGAGTATTTTGGGGAACCATTTAGTTTTGAGGATTTTCTGAAGGCAACCATTTGCAGTCGTCTCTTCCAATATTTCTTGGTTGATCTCCACAGCAGCTTTCTGAGCCACACAGAAGGACTTGAGTTTAAACAAAAAATTTGCTTTGGTCTTTCTCCTTATTTGCCTAGAATTTTAAATATAATTTATGTTGTACATAATACTTTTTAGCACATGAATAAACATTTTGAATATGATAACATGTTTTAAATATTATAATGTTTCAAATAAGACAATTACAGTAATTCTCATCAGCCATCATGTGTTGTGAAGCAACCATCGGTAAATGAAACTACTGACTTCGAGTATTTTCGAGGTTTTATTTATACCGGAAGAGAAATCCTTCGCGTTTTTAAGCCACAGCCACTGTGGGCAGTATGGGGGACAAAATCGGAGGTCTAGATCCCGTGGCGTTAGGACAAAGCTGCTGTATTTAATTTAAATATATTTTGTGATTATAAGAAGTTCAAAGATTATATATTTTCAGGATATCTCTATGACTTAATGAAAGTGGCTTAAGTTGGATCATATAACCAAAATAAAAAAAAGAAAGACTATTCTCTCTCTCTAATCGAATGCTAAGCAGTCAAATATGTGCCCAAAAGATAATATAGACAATTAAATAAATACACTTTTAAAATTGTATTAAGTGAACTAGATATTTATATATATTTACGTGTTAATGAAATATAACAATTAATCAATATCAATCGATGCTAGCAAACACTAAATTAACAATAAATATTATTAATTATTGATCCATGATACAGAACAGAAGAGAAGCGGCATACATGGAGAGTGGAAAAAGCCATGTACACCAGCCATGTACACCAGCCATGTACACCAGCCATGTACACCAGCCATGTACGCCAGCCATGTACGCCAGCCATGTACACCAGCCATGTACGCCAGCCATGTACGCCAGCCATGTACACCAATTGTTATTGCCAAAATAAATGTTTCTGTGCATCACGCAACAAAAACAAAATCGAATTCTCGCCCTACGTCATAAGGTTTAAATTAAACACTTTAGATGTAGACATCGGCTATAGAGAATAGAGATATCCTTAGCATGGAATGGAGGTAGTACATTGAACAATTATTGGCTGTTGGTGAATCTGTCAGTAGTTTAGTGAAACATATTTGGATGTTGGTGAATCTTTTCTCAATATTATTGGAAACTTTCTAATGCATTTTTAAAAAAAAATTAATTAGTTGAAATTCTTTAACTTTCCTCGTGCATCGGAATACATTTGAACATAAGTACTGTAGTTATTGAGTCACCAAGCATAAGTCATAAGTACTGTAGTTATTGAGTCACCAAGCATAAGTCATAAGTACTGTAGTTATTGAGTCACCAAGCATAAGTCATAAGTACTGTAGTTATTGAGTCACCAAGCATAAGTACTGCATTCATTGAGTCAGAGAACATAAGTACTGTAGTTATTGAGTCACCAAGCATAAGTCATAAGTACTGCATTCATTGAGTCAGAGAACATAAGTACTGTAGTTATTGAGTCACCAAGCATAAGTCATAAGTACTGCATTCATTGAGTCAGAGAACATAAGTACTGTAGTTATTGAGTCACCAAGCATAAGTCATAAGTACTGCATTCATTGAGTCAGAGAACATAAGTACTGTAGTTATTGAGTCACCAAGCATAAGTCATAAGTACTGCATTCATTGAGTCAGAGAACATAAGTACTGTAGTTATTGAGTCACCAAGCATAAGTCATAAGTACTGCATTCATTGAGTCAGAGAACATAAGTACTGTAGTTATTGAGTCACCAAGCATAAGTCATAAGTACTGCATTCATTGAGTCAGAGAACATAAGTACTGTAGTTATTGAGTCACCAAGCATAAGTCATAAGTACTGCATTCATTGAGTCAGAGAACATAAGTACTGTAGTTATTGAGTCACCAAGCATAAGTCATAAGTACTGCATTCATTGAGTCAGAGAACATAAGTACTGTAGTTATTGAGTCACCAAGCATAAGTCATAAGTACTGCATTCATTGAGTCAGAGAACATAAGTACTGTAGTTATTGAGTCACCAAGCATAAGTCATAAGTACTGCATTCATTGAGTCAGAGAACATAAGTACTGTAGTTATTGAGTCACCAAGCATAAGTCATAAGTACTGCATTCATTGAGTCAGAGAACATAAGTACTGTAGTTATTGAGTCACCAAGCATAAGTCATAAGTACTGCATTCATTGAGTCAGAGAACATAAGTACTGTAGTTATTCAGTCACCAAGCATAAGTCATAAGTACTGCATTCATTGAGTCAGAGAACATAAGTACTGTAGTTATTCAGTCACCAAGCATAAGTACTGCATTCATTGAGTCAGAGAACATAAGTACTGTAGTTATTGAGTCAGAAAACATAAGTACTGCATTCATTGAGTCAGAGAACATAAGTACTGTAGTTATTCAGTCACCAAGCATAAGTCATAAGTACTGCATTCATTGAGTCAGAGAACATAAGTACTGTAGTTATTCAGTCACCAAGCATAAGTCATAAGTACTGCATTCATTGAGTCAGAGAACATAAGTACTGTAGTTATTCAGTCACCAAGCATAAGTCATAAGTACTGCATTCATTGAGTCAGAGAACATAAGTACTGTAGTTATTCAGTCACCAAGCATAAGTCATAAGTACTGCATTCATTGAGTCAGAGAACATAAGTACTGTAGTTATTGAGTCACCAAGCATAAGTCATAAGTACTGCATTCATTGAGTCAGAGAACATAAGTACTGTAGTTATTCAGTCACCAAGCATAAGTCATAAGTACTGCATTCATTGAGTCAGAGAACATAAGTACTGTAGTTATTCAGTCACCAAGCATAAGTACTGCATTCATTGAGTCAGAGAACATAAGTACTGTAGTCATTGAGTCAGAAAACATAAGTACTGCATTCATTGAGTCAGAGAACATAAGTACTGTAGTCATTGAGTCAGAAAACATAAGTACTGTAGTTTTTGAGTCAACAATCAACAATTTTAACGAAAAAATCAGCAGAATGGCATTAAATCAAGATACTCTCGAGGTATCGCCTTCATTTCAAATCATATTTTTTTGAAATAACGAAGAGAAAATCAAATACATCACCATGCTCCGACATGTCAAAAAAAAATTATATTTAAAAAAAAAAAAACTTTCTTAAGATTAATTTATAATTTGGTTACACGTTAATATTAATTACAAAGTAACGCTGGTTTAAATATATAACATAATTTTTGACAGTCATTTCGTAATTGAAAAGTAATATTATGTAATCACGTATATATTTTTCACAGCTCCAACACAGTTATATTTTTGCATTTATTATATTTTAATAATAGACACTGTTGCAAATAATAATGATATTTAATCATTTTATTGACAAATTAACTCATATTTCTATCAAGTAGGCGCACATATTATTGACAACTTTGGATAAGACGTTTATATTTTACTGTACTTATACATAGTATTATAAAGTGACATCTTACATATTACGCACGTAACCATTTGCTCACATTATAATCAGCGGTGGACATTACAAGGTACTTGATGATATGTTTTCATTAAAAAAGTATTGTTTAGATCAACTCGATCAAAAATCAATAAATTGTATTCGGTCACTTAAAATCATCTCATCATTATTGATTTTATCACACTATGAGATTAGGAAGTTGTCATGTATCATTTTATAATAAATCACAATAATCACAATTAATGGTTAGTAAATATTAAACTTTGAATTGGAAATATTTGGAAGCCAGCTTAAATTATATAAATATATATATATATATATATATA
>CAXITT010000006.1:2906702-2927576 GCA_964033795.1 Lymnaea stagnalis
ATATATATATATATATGTATCCATTATCAATATTATATTATATATGATATACTATTTATGATGGTTGGGTTTTTTGTTTGATAAATACTTAAAATTTTGCGCTTAAATTGATCTAGATTCAAAATTATCTTGATCACAAAGTTTATCCAAATGATGAAAATGAATATGTTCTATGATACAGTGTCATATATTGTAATCAGAGCAGATTTCCATTTATTTTGATAAGAGAATCGTATCCTTTTTGGTAATTCTCACATGAGCATGTCTCTCCACTCTATGACTTTGACTTTCTCACATGGGCATGTCTCTCCATTCTTTGAGTATGACTTTCTCACATGTGTATGTCTCTCCACTCTTTGAGTATGACTTTCTCACATGAGCATGTCTTCCACTCTTTTACTTTCTCACATGATGCATGTCTCTCGAGTCTATGACCTCTCACATGAGCATGTCTCTCGAGTCTATGACCTCTCACATGAGCATGTCTCTCCACTCTATGACCTCTCACATGAGCATGTCTCTCCACTCTATGACCGCTCACATGAGCATGTCTCTTCACTGTATGAATTTTCACATGAGCATGTCTCTCCACTCTATGACCTCTCACATGAGCATGTCTCTCCACTCTATGACCTCTCACATGAGCATGTATCTCCACTCTATGACCTCTCAAATGAGTAAGTCTCTCCACTCTATGACCTGTCACATTATATATTTGATCTAATCTCTGAAGGACATAAAAGATGATAATTAAATTAATCCAAATGACATTAGCCCTTAACAGGAATATAGAAATGTGTAACGTAGAGAAGTATACAACATATCGTCTTAGTAAATTGTATAGGATGTACGCCATACATGATCTAATGCATTCATCTTCAAACTTTTATGCCTATAAAACGTAAAAATGTACCGTACTATTTATAATTTATTCAAATGGTATGTGAATGTGTCTTGCCATTTTATAGGTTATACATCCTCCGAAATCGTACAATCTTCCAATGCTATACAATCACATACATCCTCAGATGCTAGAAATCTTCTAATTTTAAACAATCTTCCAATGTTATACAATCATCCAATTCTATGCAATGTTATTCAGTCTTCCAATTGCCATTGATTACATGCTATAAAAATATTCCAGTGTTATACAGTCTTCCAAGGCTATAAAATCTTCCAATGTTATAAAATCTTCCAGTGTTATAAAATCTTCCAATGTTATAAAATCTTCCAGTGTTATAAAATCTTCCAATGTTATAAAATCTTCCAGTGTTAAACCATCTTCCAATACTATCTGCGGCAATTCTTACATTTTGTCATTTAAAAAAAAAAAAAAAATTAAGTTCCAGAAAAGATCATTTATTTTTATTCAAAACAATTACCAAATGGCAAGTTGGATGACGTCATATCAATGATGTTACCAATTTCTGTATCTGTAACCAGTGTTAGCCTCAAAATCATCACTTGAAATTTAAAAGATTCGTGGAAGTCATCGATCCTTTCAGAGAAATAATGTGATTGAACTTCTATTTTTCTATGATTATCCCAGGGAAACTGACTCGATTTGGATCCCTTGATTTTGATCAATATGTTTTAGAATAACAATTATCGCGAATAGAACGCTCTGAAATCCTGAGCTAAGTTTTCGAAAAAAAAAAAAAAAAATATTAATAAAAAAACAAAACAATTCAAGCCTTGCAATGTTTCAGTTGTTGCCGTGTCTCCAAAATAAGCCATTTGGAGTTTGGTGGAATGACGAAAGTTTCCAAAAAAAAAAAAAAAAAATATTAATAAAAAAACAAAACAATTCAAGCCTTGCAATGTTTCAGTTGTTGCCGTGTCTCCAAAATAAGCCATTTGGAGTTTGGTGGATCGAACCCCCCCCCCTCCCCCCCCCCGACAGGGTGAGCCATACAACGTGGGAAGCCGTCAACGCGACAGGCAGACGACATGTGCGGGCAGACAGCAGGAGGGAGTCCTTTCTTCGGTGGGCCAGCCTCACACTTGGTTCGTCGCCCGACTGTTAGATGTTTACACTCTTGCCAGGGTCACACACCGTCAAAACCCACGCGTCCAATGACATCGCGCCCGGCCGCGTCAATCATCGGCCGCCGGACGAGTCGTGATGCGTGACGTCCGGGGAGGCGGGGCTTGTAAACCCCGAGCGACGATGCGGTTCGCGTGTCAAAGACATAAAAATATTTTCCTCACTTCGCCGCCGGACCTGATAAGCTGTGTGTTTTACAGGAAGGGAAAAGCTGTATTGTACACATTTTGTGATCATTTATACCGTCTCTGGACATTTAGCGCAAGACATTCATACATTCCTTCCAAAACTCTTATTCGCCGATACATCGTGTGTACGTGGTATCTTTATTCTTGAACACTTGTGGTGTCGAAGGTAAGAAAACAGTTTACAATTCGATCATGTGCGCGCCGTCCCAAGGCGTCATGTTGCCGTACGGGCTGAAGATCCCGTCACCATATTTCCCGTTCGGACCAAGTGGAAGTCTGTCGCAAGTCCATCTGTCGGCCTTGGACTTCCAGCGGTCCCAACTTAATGAGTACAACGTCCGAGTCCAGCTGGGACTCCGTAATTATCAAAACTCCATCGGACTGTCCCCGTTCCAGGCGTACATTAACGACCCCTACACCCAGGCTTATTTTTACAAACATGACCCCAGGGCGCGCTTTGTTCAAGAGGAGCCGAAACCCAGCCACAGCTACATCGGACTCATCGGCATGGCTATTCTTAACTCCAAGGAGAAAAAACTGGTCCTAAGTGATATTTATCAATGGATACTGGATAATTATCCATACTTCCGAACGCGGGGACCCGGCTGGCGCAACAGCATCCGACATAATTTATCTCTGAACGATTGCTTTATCAAAGCTGGTCGCAGTGCTAACGGGAAGGGCCATTACTGGGCTGTGCATCCGGCCAACGTCGAAGACTTTGAACGGGGCGATTTCCGCCGTCGTCGAGCGCAAAGAAAAGTCCGACGTCACATGGGGCTTTCCGTCCCCGACGACGACGACAGCCCGACACCGTCGCCGACGCAACCGTGGCCCCATCACGACTTGACGCCAGAGCATGACCGCGCGCACCTGGACGCCACATTGCCGATGAACGACCCGGGTATGAGACAGGCCGCCCCAGGTGAGGCAGACCATCTCATCATGCCCCACCACAGACCCACCTACGGGCCGATGCCCGGTTATCTGAGAAAACCCAAGAAGAGACTTTTCGACATGGCCAGTTTGTTGGCGCCCGACGAGGATGACGAGATCGACATGGGCAAAGATCTCCATTCACCGGGCAGTGGACCCCAGGGCCAGCTGATCCCTGGCTACCTCCACCCCATGACGCACCTCACTCCGCACGACCTAAAAGTAGAGAGGAGCTCCTTGAGCTCTCATTCATCCGACTTCAGCGGACCGACTCCTACGCAAGAACTCGCCGTGGACGTCGGCAGCTGCAAGGACGTCGCGTACGACAGCGATGACGACATTGACAATGATGAAATTCACGTGACGTCGGGAGAAAACTCGCCGTCGCGTGACGTGGATGACTGTGATATGGACCAAGACAATCTCGACAACTCTGATTATTCCATTCGCAAAAAGAAAGAGTTTCCTTCCCATGACCTCATGACCCCCAGAGGTTACGAGTCCACAAAAACATCTAGTCCATGTCACCCGGCCGCCGGGGCTAAACCAGACAACGCCCTGGATCTCACCTCTCAAATCCCGACATCTTCTAACACCGACAGAAAGGACGTTTGTTTAGCCAAATCCGAGGAGAGTCTCCATTTTCTGTCCCAAACATCTGCACATAATTCAGGCTTAAAAGATAAATGTAAGAAAAATGAGCTCTCTCAACGCGACGGTGAAGCAAAAGGAGGATCAGATCAAGAAGCTTCCACGACCGCTCATGGACACGCCACGGAACAGTCACGGCACGACGGAGACAAGATGGGCATCATGAGGCATTCATATAATATAAACGTTAAAAATACAAATGGCTCGGCGGAAGACGAGCAAGGGTTTCCCCCAACTCACACCGAGGCGAGTAGTCGCGATCAAGCGAGGCACACGGTAGAGACTGCGCATTTTTACCGTCCTGACATACACGACCTCAAACGGCAACAGAGCCTCCGAGGCTACGAGGCTAACTTTAATCTACAGGACGCTAATCACGTCCTGGATTCCGATCGAGGCCCCGTTGACGTCAGACGAGTAGCAGGAGATAGCACTAGTCCACCGTCTGACGTAATGCGCGTCTCAGCGGACACACTCCGATGGGCAGACCTGACCAAACCTGCCGGGTCCGGAGACAGGGTGAGCGCCTTTAGCTCACTGGGAGCACGGAATCACAACCTGTACTCACCTTTCCAAATGCAGATGCGGAACTTCTCCCTACCCCATAACAGGCTTCTGCAGTCAGCGGTCCCTATCAGGGGAGGGGTTCCCCAAACCTTGCTCCCCGGGGCGCCTGTTCCCCATTCCATGCCCTTAATGAAAGGAATGGAGCCATATACCAACAGCGGTGTTACCACCAGCAACCAACCAGTCCCCATCAGCAACCATAACTCTACCAGCAGGAGCGGCCCACGGGACTAGGACGTATATATTAGCTCTGGTAAGTAAAATCACAAAATCACTTTTGTTTTATTGTCTGTAATCGTTTCATTCTTTACCCCTTTACCTTGTAATTGTAGTCGCCCCCCCCCCCCCCCCCCCCGATTACACGAAATTAAACTGTTCATTGTCAACATATGGCATATGGAGATACGATTTGAAACTGTTCATTGTCAACATATGGCATATGCAGATAAGATTTGAAACTGTTCATTGTAAACATATAGACATAGCTTTGAAACGTTTCATTATAAGCATATATAGGCCTAGAGTTCAGCTTTGAAACGGTTAATTGTAAAATTATAGAAATTAGCTTGAAGAAACAAATGTACTCATTAGTTTGATGATTAAATAAAATCCATTGGTGCGGGTACTTTTAATAAAATTGTTGGGCCATAATTTTAGAACCTTTCCAGGTTTTAGTGTGTAAGAGAAATAAAATTTTAAAATATATAAGATATGATACCCAGTAATAATAAATATTATTTTTATTTTTTATCATTATTATTATTATTTTATAAACCTTACAGTATGTTCAATAATTAACTAATATAGAGTTTAAATTCGTTTAAAAAATTTAATAATAATAAAACATAAATTAAAAATCTGTTATTAATTTTTGACAACTTATAATAAAATTGTATTCGAATACAAATTAATTATCAATATAAACATTTGAACCACATTTAATTTTTAATTTTAAGGAATTTTTAATTTAACCACTTAACAAAACATGGAAAAACAATTTTTATTGACTAATATTGCAATAACAAATGAAAATGATTTTGCCAAACATATATTTAATATTAATATTCTTTTTTTTTAAGTTTCACTCTAAGCCTGAATTTATATTTTAAGTAATAATTGTCCTAAACGTTCTTGAACTACAAATAGCATATATCATTAATTTTAATATTTTTGTCTGATGAAATTCATAAATAATTTATAATAAACTATCACAAACTATTTCATCACTACTATCATCTAACAAATCTCTCTGTATAAAATCAAAACCCCACCAACTAAAAATTTGTTGATATTTAATTATTGAAAAGATCAAATTCTTATGGAAAATACTATCCCAAAATATTTATCATTTGAAAAAGTGTAACAGAAATGTTTTGAATAATTATGAACGGATCGATCTGTATAACGTATCAATCCATTGTACTTAAGTTATTAAATAATATGAATAACTCCACTCCTCAATGGATCGATGACGTAACAAGAAAATATTTAAATGAAAAGAAAATTAGCGGCGAAAGTTGGTTTGAGTAATCGATCTAAGTTTTAAAAGAAAGCATCGATTATTGATAGCAGCATACATATTGATGTCTTCTTTGTACGATCTCTAGTGCCGCCATCTTGCTCTCTCTCTCTCTGTGTGTCTCTTCTCACACCTCCCATCAATAGACACCCACATTCCACATCCGTCATTCATTATTCATCACCCCTATATGGAGTGAGATATGTAAATTATTCTCTCCTGAAACTGGAGTCTATTGTTGCACTCGAAACTATTGTCACTGTTGGCTGTTTACAAATATGTGTGCACCTGGTAACATAACGATATTTGTAACGATAACATGTTTTATGGGGGGGGGGTATGTTTGGTGGCGGTGGGGAGTGTGGTTTTAGGGGTGGAGGAGTGTGTTTGATGGGCGGGGGAGTGTGTTTGGTGGACGGGGGAGTGGGTATGTATGTTGTGGGATGGGGGAGAAAGTTTGGTAGGGTGGGAAGCATGTTTGGTGGAGGTGGGGGTATGCTTGGTGGAGGTNTGGTGGTGGGAGTATGCTTGGTGGTGGAGGTGGGAGTATGCTTGGTCGCGGTGGGAGTATGCTTGGTGGAGGTGGGAGTATGCTTGGTGGAGGTGGGAGTATGCTTGGTGGAGGAGGTGGGAGTATGCTTGGTGGCGGTGGGAATATGCTTGGTGGAGGTGGGAGCATGCTTGGTGGAGGTGGGAGTATGCTTGGTGGAGATGAGAGCATGTTTGGTGGAGGTGGGTAGTATGTTTGGTGGGGTGGGTAGAATGTTTGGTGGGGTGTATTATTTTAGTAGTGGTGGGAAGTATATTTGGTGGTGCTGTGGACCATGTTTGATGGTGCTGGGGACCATGTTAGGGGGTGCTGGGGACCATGTTTGATGGTGCTGGGGACCATGTTTGGTGATGCTGGGGACCATGTTTGGTGGTGCTGGGGACCATGGTTGGTGGTGCTGGGGACGATGTTTGGTGATGCTGGGGACCATGTTTGGTGGTGCTGGGGACCATGTTTGATGGTGCTGGGGACCATGTTTGATGGTGCTGGGGAACATGTTTGGTGGTGCTGGGGACCATGTTTGGTGGTGCTAAGGACCATATAAGTTATGTGCCACGGCAGAGCGAGTTCTCAACGATGGCAATGTTTATTATGAAAATGTCTCCCTTGAATGGCAATTAATTCTACATGATCGCAATATTCTCCCCACAAGTTCCCCGGCACCCCGGGCTCCTTAAGAAAATGAGTTGTTTCCCAAATGTGGGGCGTGTGTACCGATTTGATGCGCATCGCTGCACACTGAAGGAGCCCCGACTTCGCTGGAGGTACACCGTAGTCCATAGCCTAAAATATGTATGGCACGACCCCGGACTACCCGGATGATATTGTCGTTTGAAGAGATGGGCCCAGCGGGTTGGAACATCATTTCTGTCGACAGTGTTAGAACACATGTTGAGGTCAAAGGGGGACTGTAGTTTGGATGTTGAAATGAGTAGCTCAGAAAGAGTTGTTTTTTTATATATATAAAGTTACAAAGCTACATTTTCATCTTGACATTTCAATTATTAAAACTACTGATCAATAAACAAAATATGCCTCACAAATCTTCTTCAAAATCATTCAGAATATATAATTTGTTTTCATTCTATACTTTTTAAAAGGGGACTAAATTAAATATCTTTAAAATATCCATTCTTAGACACACGGCATGTGCAGAATTAAAGAGAATTATGTCAAGGGAGAAACCATAAAATATGTGCTATGGGCTATAGTTTTATCGAAGTGGTTATGCGCAGTCGGCAAGTCACGTGACGTCTATATTCTTTATGTGTTACAGTATCAATCAATAAGGGTGCTTTGATATCGGGGTGACTGTGTGGTCGAATGGTCTAAACTGACCAAACCTCAAGTTGGTGGTCCTGAGTTCAATTCCAGCCAACGGCAAGCCATGAATAGCAAGCCATGATTACGCATTGGTTGCTATGCTTTTTCTCGAGAAAGAAGCAACAACTGGGCTTATTGTTTTACTTTTTTTTTGGCTAAAAAATGTTAAAACATGAGAAGAATTATTAACTTGACCAATGTAATGTTAATAATGTTATACTTATAATTATCAAATATATTTTTGTGTTGTTAACTTATATTTTGTTTTGTTAAAACTAATTTTGTGGCAGATAAAATCATGTTTCTCTGGTACAGTAATAAAAATAATCATGGGTTGAGAGTAGCAGGAAAAAAATCGTCCGATAGGGGCAGGGGGTTCTGTAAAGGGGTCAGTGTAAGTAATACTTTCACACAGTTATAGTTTTGCATGGAAGCTGAAAACTGTTACATTTAGGTCATTAAAAAAAAAAATCATAAATGATAAAATTTAAAAAAAGATAAATAGAATGTATTTCCTGAATTAGTCAGTAAAACCAACCACATAGACATAGTCATAGCAACCTATAAAAACCTAATCAATTAAAATACATAACTAGACTTAGACCATGGAAATGCCTTTAAAAAAATCTAAGACTTAGGCTTAGACTCTAAGAAATGTAGACTTTGACTTATACTTATAATTATAATATATAAGATACAAGCAATAATACTAATAATAGCACTAATACTAATACTATTGCTATCATCAATTTCAATATTAATTAAAATTAGTTCAATTAAAATTTTACGTTCAACACATTCAAAGTTCTAGTTCAAAACAACCCGTCATGCAGCTAATTACGCATAATAATTTTTTTTTAAAATTGCCAAACTAGCGATAATAAACCTTATTTGGCTAAATTCCTAGGCGACTGGGGATAACGCTTCCCTAGTTTTATTGTGTCCCCCTTTCATCGGCTACATTTGTAAAGTACCAAGTCCGTCTATAATATTGAATAAACATAGTCAAAGTAATCGTTTCCCGCTTGACCAGCTACCTCTGTAGATTACCCAGTCATCAGTAGCCCGTCTCGTCAAAGTAGTAGTTATTTCAAGTTTCAGCAGCCAAGGAAATAAGATTAGGTACACTGTATTATAATATCATTATATTCTAAATAGTCTATTCAAACATTGTAGGAAGAATTATTCGTCTTCTACGACTCACCAAAACTGGTCTACTATATTTATTTACAGACTAGGGTTAAAATTACGGTCATTCGAAAAAAAAAAATAATAATAATAATTCAAATTCGGATAAACCAAAGAACATTTAATTTTATAGTATTTAAAAATGCAAATCATTCCAATGAAAGCCATGAAAAAAAAACTGGCCAGTAGAGATAATAATTAACCCCAATTTTAAATCTAATATTCTTTGTCTACATAGCAGTTTTTGTGAAGGGAATCAAACATGAAAAAGAAATAAGCTTTTGTTAGTCGTATCACACAAAGATGAGAAGTTCTTTGAGTGATTATCAGCTTTGAAATAAATATCTAAACCTAGACAAAACGAGCATTGGCCAATTGGCCAATTGGCCATAAAGTCATGTTCAAAGATCTCATCCGCTATGACGTCCATGATAATGTCACCTCTGATCCACTCAGCAGACTTCATTTACTGACAGCGGTTGAACAATTTCTTTTGTTTCACAAAGAAATGTGACATTTGATCACGTGCCATCGAGGCGATGTCTTATAATAGAAATTATAATGAAAACTGTTTAAAAAAAACCACCGTATTTGACCATAACTGTTTCAGTTTCACATAGCCGTAAGAATTATACGAAATAGATATCAGATATCAGATTGACCATATTCAGTGAGGTCAATTTTATGTGTTTCATTTGAATGTATACATTTTATTGGCGTGAAGAATGGCCTCTTTAAACTATCTTGGAAACCCTAATAGCCCGAACTATGTAAAAATTCATATCAATTCAATCTTAACTCCTATTTTGCTACCAAAAACGTCTTTAAAAAAAATATAAAAATAAAATTAAAAATGGATATTCAAAAAATATAAAATGTTAAATTAGATCTAAATGTAAATAAAGGGATATATAGTTTCAATACATTTCAAATAAAAGCTTGGAAAAGTTTAATCGCAATTTTCTTCTTTTTTTTTTTTATTCTTCTTATTTTATTTTTTTAAATCCATGAAATTTTACATTTGCGAAGCACATTTTGTAATGACTCTCTCTATTCGCGAACTCGCCCACGTTTTGTTGACTCTAGAGCCCTACAGATTTGACTGATGACCGTGTTTAGAGATGCGGGCGCGGCCCTGCATAATTAGGTATTTAAGAAATTAACATCTGAATGATGACCAGTAAAATCAACACCAGCGACTCCACGCGGAGCTCCCAGCGACCGACGTCATCGTTCGAATGATCTGCTCGGAATTATACGGTGAATATAAAACTAGAACTTTGAGTTTTATGGCGCCCCCCTGTCATTACAGGGTGCCCCCAGGATGGAGTCGTGAGGGGGGAGGGGAGGGGGAGAGATACAGCGGGTTATGTAGCCCCAATGATCACCCTGGGATCAACAATGACATAGACTTGGAGACGACGCGTGCGAAAGTGTCCCATTTACAGGGACAAAACTATACATCCGGATATGTCATTTTCCTTTTTCAATAACACACACACACGCACACACAAACCGTTACACACATATCATTTTTTTAAAGCCATCAACGGGTTAAAATGTTACGATCCCAAACTGTGTTGAAATGATTTACGCGTGGGAGCAGTACGGAAAATGAAACATGCCATTAAAAAAGCAGATCTTTTCCGAGGAGAAACAAATGCGAATCAAATTTAGTTGACAGCTTGAAAAAAAAAATTTTTTACATTTTCTTTTTCAAAGGAATCTTTTAAAATGTTTTTTTTTTAAATATTTTTATGGCAGCTAAAGAGAAAGATCCTATCCAAACTCCACATATTGTGTTAGGTATCAAAATTGACAATAAATGATGTAAATCAAATTAAATGTGCACACATATCGTTTCAACATACAATATATTATGGTTACCGGAAATTTTATCGAAAGAAATTTCGTCAACGGTAAATTGATCGACGGAAATGTGATCGAACGGAAATTTGGTCGAATCTTTTTTTTCAGTTCACACTTTAAAATTTTCGTCAAATTTCTTTTTGAATGCACTATACTATATAGTAAATCAAAATAATCATATTATATTGGAAACATTAGACCAATAATTTCCTAATATCTCCTCCTTCCCCCCCCCCCCCCCCCATGTCCTATTTTCTTTCGGCACGCACACGTTTTTCGTAAAGTATTACGGCCCGCCTTACATTTTGAGTTGTGCGGGTCTACTTTAGACCACCGCCAGCTTCAATGAATCTTATTGTCTGTATTCGAACACATACATGTCGAAATGACTTCTGTCGACGACTGACAGAACTACAATACTACGTATATGAAGCGAAATGGAGGAGACAACGTCAGTCAACTATATGGGCTGCGTTCAATTTTTTCTAAAACAGAGTAGCTTGCCCGTGGTTGCCGCCTACTTTTACCAATTTGGGTTGGTTCCAAAAAATCATGATTGTTTTTTTCTAAACTCGATTCCAGTAATTTAAGTATAGGGTTAATTAAAACAGACCTAATAATAGAGTTTTTATAATAGGATTTATATTTTCACTCTGAATAATTGCTTTCCTCTCAATTCACGGTGACGTCACCCGATCCGTGTTTACTCAGCCCAAAACATGACAACCACATATGACATGAACGCGAAATGATATGCACCAACCCATCATGCTCTCTTCTCCGAAATTTGTTTTTCTTGCGTCGTGATCTTACCCCATACAACGTCGAACTTCAACTGTTCAATATGTCAAGAAAATATAAGCAAGTAACCTGCTTGTGATTTTTACTTTCTGATTCGAACTTGGTTGGGTCGCACATTGGGCTGCTAAACTTTATCTATTGGTCTACTCGCTATAGCTCACTCACCGACGTATTTATCCGTAAACTTAATAAACTGAAAATAAGACAAAGGCTTTAAATATATGACACAGCGGAGACAAAAGGATGATGAGAAACTGTAGAGATAAACGCTTTGAAGGGAACGCTGTCCATGAGCTGTCTATGTCTGACATGCATATTATAATGACCTTATATATCAGTAGTGGGTTTTCAACACCTGGGCGAAAGATCATCTTGATGTATGCGACCGTAGACAGCTGTGAGACAAAGACATCAGATGCGGGCGTAATCCTCTTCGGGGGTCTTTGAAGTTCCTAATCTCTGTCGCAAATCTTCGTATAGAGATGTATCTGCGGTCTTCAGATTCAATCATCGGCGTAACTAGAAACTCAATCTATAGGGGGGGGGTGTTACTCCCTCTAGGGAGGGGGCATTATCCTCAAAGGTGCGCAGCTTATTTATTTAGAAAATAGTATACCTTATATTGGTATACATTGCCTTATATTTCTATACCTTATACTGGTGAACCTCATACTTTATATATTGTATTGGTAAACCTTATAATTGTAAACCTTATATTTGTAAACCTTATATTTGCATACATTACATTGGCAAACCTTATATTTTTAACTTTATATTTGTATGCCCTCATATTTGTATACCTTATATTGGTATACCTTATAGCCTTATAGAGATCCATTGACCACTATGCCCACCCCAACCCCGACCCACCCCTCCTCCCCCCCCCGGCCGTCTGAGTTTCCCAATGGGCTTGCCTGGGGTCTCTTTGCTTGATATCAAAATATCGCTTCATTATTCTTAAAATCATCTCCAGATTTTGATCAAATTTCCATCCGAAAATATCAGTATTTTAAGCGGCGACCCTTCATTGCCACACCACCGAATACACGAAAGAACAACATTGTAATGTAATTTGTATCAAATTCTTCAGTCTTATAAACTTACGACTCAATAGAATCTATTTTGGTGCATTTGGGTTAAAGCATGGAATTCAGAAAAAGATTGCAGACACAATTCAGAAGATGACAGTCAACTAACCACAAAGCCATCAAAGAGAAATGAATGACCTCCTCTTTCCTATGGCTGTGTTTTTTGTTTGTTTTTGTTTTTTTTTTTTGTTTTTTTTTTTGGACGCCAATTCGGGAATCCTCATATCCTAATTTATATTCTCTGCACATCAATACGTCTTAATGACGTCAATTATCTCATCAAATGCAATGTTCGGCCAGCTCTAATTTATTGCCGAGATCGATCCATTTATCGCATCACTTTCTTTGTGAGCCCTCGATGTATCAGACTCTGTCTGTCGCTAATCTTATATGTTTTGTCATTATGATTACATTATCTGTCTGCACTGAATCGTGGCCTCGTAGTTAATGTCTGACTGATCAGCGCCCCAGCCTTACCCCCTTTAAAAAAAATGATTTTAATATCTATAAATTGAATTCTTGCTCTAACAAACCATTAGCCCTGGGGATGGTTGGTCTGTAAGCCGAGGCCCGCCGTCACGGCCGTCTATAAAACACATCAGAACAAGAGTTACATGTGAAATGAGCAGGCAAGTCTACTTTATTTTCAACATAAACGACTAAATTCTTTGATTCATATAAATGGTAAAACACAGAGGTTGCCTACCAATGAAGCAGACTGTCTCAAAATGTCTCAGGCCAAATACATTCTGTTGTCTTTTTTTTCAAATTGCAGGTAATGTAACAAGTCTGTTGCATTTTTTTTTTTTTTTTTTTTTTTTTTTTTTTTTTTTTTTTTTTTTTTTTTTTTTTTTTTTTTTTTTTTTTTTTTTTTTTTTTTTTTGTTTTTTTTTTTTTTTTTTTTTTATTTTTTTTTTTTTTTTTTTTTTTTTTTTTTTTTTTTTTTTTTTTTTTTTTTTTTTTGCTTTTTTAAAATCCAGATTAACGAATGATGCTGGCATAATTTTGTTATTTGTATCACGCGATCTATTTCGAGATATGGCCATACATTTTTAGATTTTTTTTTAAAAGGCCCGTCAACAGTTGCTGTACATCTTGAGCAAGAATAATTAAGTTTTCTTTCTTAACACAAACACAAAAACTTCAAGCCATGATTTAAGAGACATTAGTCATAGTTTAGAATGGTGTTGATTGTCTCAGTTTTAGCATGGTGTTTCTTGTCATAGCTTAGAATGGTGTTGATTGTCTCGGTTTTAGCATGGTGTTTATTGTCATAGTTAAGAATGGTGTTGATTGTCTTAATTTAGCATTGTGTTTCTTGTCATAGTTTAGAATGGTGTTTCTTGTCATAGTTTAGCAAGGTGTTTCTTGTCATAGTTTACAATGTAATTTCTTGTCATAGTTTAGGATGTAGTTTCTTGTCATAGTTAAAGATGTAATTTCTTGTCATAGTTTAGGATGTAGTTTCTTTTCATAGTTTAGTATGTACATTCTTGTCATAGTTTAGGATGTAGTTCTTTTCATAGTTGAGGATGGTGTTTCTTGTCATAGTTTAGGATGTAGTTTCTTCTCATAGTTTAGGATGTAGTTCTTTTCATAGTTGAGGATGGTGTTTCTTGTCATAGTTTAGGATGTAGTTTCTTGTCATAGTTTAGGATGTAGTTTCTTGTCATAGTTTAGGATGTAGTTTCTTGTCATAGTTAAAGATGTAGTTTCTTTTCATAGTTTAGGATGTAATTTCTTTTCATAGTTTAGTATGTACATTCTTGTCATAGTTTAGGATGTAGTTCTTTTCATAGTTTAGTATGTACATTCTTGTCATAGTCTAGGATGTAATTTCTTTTCATAGTTTAGGATGTAATTTCTTTTCATAGTTTAGGATGTAGTTTCTTGTCATAGCTTAGGATGTAGTTCTTTTCATAGTTTAGTATGTACATTTTTGTCATAGTTTAGGATGTAGTTCTTTTCATAGTTTAGTATGTACATTCTTGTCATAGTTTAGGATGTAGTTCTTTTCATAGTTTAGTATGTACATTCTTGTCATAGTTTAGGATGTAGTTTCTTGTCATAGTTTAGGATGTAATTTCTTTTCATAGTTAAGTATGTACATTCTTGTCATAGTTTAGGATGTAGTTCTTTTCATAGTTTAGTATGTACATTCTTGCAATAGTTTAAGATGTGGTTCTTTTCATAGTTTAGCAAGGTGTTTCTTGTCATAGTTTAAGATGTAATTTCTTGTCATAGTTTAGGATGTAATTTCTTGTCATAGTTTAGGATGTAGTTTCTCGTCATAGTTTAGGATGTAGTTCTTTTCATAGTTGAGGATGGTGTTTCTTGTCATTGTTTAGGATGTAATTTCTTGTCATAGTTTAGGATGTATTTCTTTTCATAGTTGAGGATGGTGTTTCTTGTCAGAGTTTAGGATGTAATTTCTTGTCATAGTTTAGGATGTAGTTCTTTTCATAGTTGAGGATGGTGTTTCTTGTCATAGTTTAGGATGTAATTTATTGTCATAGTTTAGGATGTAGTTCTTTTCATAGTTGAGGATGGTTTTTCTTGTCATTGTTTAGGATGTACTTTCTTCTCATAGTTTAGGATGTAGTTTCTTGTCATAGTTTAGGATGTAATTTCTTGTCATTGTTTAGGATGTAATTTCTTGTCATTGTTTAGGATGTAGTTTCTTGTCATAGTTTAGGATGTAGTTTCTTGTCATAGTTTAGGATGTAATTTCTTGTCATAGTTTGGGATGTAATTTCTTCTCATAGTTTATGGTGTAATTTCTTGTCATAGTTTAGGATGTAATTTCTTGTCATAGTTTAGGATGTAGTTTCTTGTCATAGTTAAAGATATAATTTCTTGTCATTGTTTAGGATGTAGTTTCTTCTCATAGTTAAAGATGTAATTTCTTGTCATTGTTTAGGATGTAGTTTCTTCTCATAGTTTAGGATGTAGTTTCTTGTCATAGTTTAGGTTGTAATTTCTTGTCATAGTTTAGGATGTAGTTCCTTCTCATAGTTTAGGATGTAGTTTCTTCTCATAGTTTAGGATGTAGTTTCTTGTCATAGTTTAGGTTGTAATTTCTTGTCATAGTTTAGGATGTAGTTTCTTCTCATAGTTTAGGATGCATTTCTTGTCATAGTTTAGGATGTAGTTTCTTCTCATAGTTTAGGATGCATTTCTTGTCATAGTTTAGGATGTAGTTCCTTCTCATTGTTTAGGATGTAGTTTCTTCTCATAGTTTAGGATGTAGTTTCTTGTCATAGTTTAGGTTGTAATTTCTTGTCATAGTTTAGGATGTAGTTCCTTCTCATAGTTTAGGATGTAGTTTCTTCTCATAGTTTAGGATGTAGTTTCTTGTCATAGTTTAGGTTGTAATTTCTTGTCATAGTTTAGGATGTAGTTCCTTCTCATAGTTTAGGATGTAGTTTCTTGTCATAGTTTAGGTTGTAATTTCTTGTCATAGTTTAGGATGTAGTTCCTTCTCATAGTTTAGGATGTAGTTCCTTCTCATAGTTTAGGATGTAGTTTCTTGTCATAGTTTAGGTTGTAATTTCTTGTCATAGTTTAGGATGTAGTTCCTTCTCATAGTTTAGGATGCATTTCTTGTCATAGTTTAGGATGTAGTTTCTTCTCATAGTTTAGGATGCATTTCTTGTCATAGTTTAGGATGTAGTTTCTTCTCATAGTTTAGGATGCATTTCTTGTCATAGTTTAGGATGTAGTTTCTCGTCATGTTTTAGGATGGTGTTTCTTTTCAACGCCGGCCTCATGTTAAATTTCGCACTGGGCGAAGCAACCGTTCGGCGCCCCTTTCCTTGTCCCTGTGCGGCACCGCTCTTTTTCCGATTACGACCTATAGGCTATAGACTACGTGTTATGATGCTATACATGCAGCTAACTGTGCGCATTGTAACATGCACATTAATTTAGGCTGTTTCGTTTTTAGACGGTACTTTGTTCCATTTCCACACCACCTTTTGGGTCGTCAACGATCTGTCCCTTACAGGTAAGAACTGTCAACGCGTTTTTGAAAAAGACATTTTGTATGAAAACGATCGAACGAAAAGTTGGAATACCGTTGTACCACCCAGGACCCGAGGTTCACACTTCACTGTAAACAAAATAAGGGCATTGAAATATTTACCGGGAGCACCAGATAGTAAAGATCACTTTTTGTTTTTGATGTTGTTGTTTGTTTTGGTAAATTCTTATGCAGTAAATCTATTAATTCAAACTTGTTAAAATAGTTTCAGTACTATAATTCAGAGCTTTAGTACAACGTGAGTTGCGAGAGTATACTGCTGCAATACGTGGGTTCTTTCTAATTGTGTATAATTCAGAGCTTTAGTACAACGTGAGTTGTGAGAGTATACTGCTGCAATAATTTCTAATTGTGTTTCTATTGCGTTAAACTTGTGCGAGTTTTATTATTGACTTTCAAGGTATCATTTTTTTTTAAAACCTAAAAGAGAAACATTTATGATTATGAGATAAAAGACTTTTTTTTACATTTAAATTTAAGTATCCCGTCTTATAAATTGTAAACTATATACTACGAACATGGGCTCTCGCAGAAAACTTTCTAGAGGGGGGGGGGGGAATCGATTAACCTTCTAGGGGGGGCAAAAATGTTTAGCAATGTTTAAATGTAGTTTTAATTTACTATAGCGTATTTGTATTTGTGAACGAACGGACAGGACATCAGCTTAGTTATTTTCTCTTTATTTTCTCTTTACTTTAATACATGTTTTGTCTATTTTTGTCTAAAAAAATTCTATCCAATCAATCCAGGGGGGCAAGTGCCCCCCTTGCCCCCCTCTGCGGGCGCCCATGACTACGAACTATATAATATGAACTATATACTATCAACTAAATGCTATCAACAATATACTATAAGCTATATACTATAAACTATATACTCTGAACTATATACTATAAACTATATACTATAAACTATAAACAATGAAATATATCCTATAAACTATATACTATAAACTATATGCTATAAACTATATACTTGAAAATAAATACTATAAACTATCTACTATCAACTATATACCATAAACTATTTACTGTATACAATAAATTATATACAATAAACTTTATACTATAAACTATATACTATATGACAAATTGATATTTGAAGGATCAGAGTCAGAGCACTCTAATTATTTCCAAGTATTACACTTATTTCTGACATCCTCTGTGTTAATATTCTTTAATATAAGGTCCAAACTGTCTTAACATTAGATTAATCGATGCTGATGTTGTCGTCGCTTGACTATAATAACATTAGAATATTTAGATAGCTTTAACTGTACGTTTTTATTTCAAGATGGTCGCAGTTCGGCACATTTCGACACGGTGTGGTGGTGAATTAAATGTGTTGATATCTTTCCCTTTTGCTAACCTTTAGAGTGAATTCGGTTCACATTTTTCATCTAGCATTGAATTCTTATCTTGTAAGCATTTAATTTGACCTGAACATAAAACGGTAAGCAGATAACTTAGTCGCAAATTTCCAGAAGCTAATGATAACAAGAACAACGCAGAACAATTCGCTGTCACCGATTTGGGAAGTAAATTTTGCCGTCACAGTATTTTTTATAGCCATTTTATAACACGATGTATTTTTATTTTTTAAAGCTATTTAGCATCAATTTTTTTAAACAATAGATTTTTTCTTATTTATTTATTTTTTCAAACTTTAAAATGGTTCAATCGTCAAGCCGCAAAACAAATCATGTCTATACTCTTCATACTGTTTACTAAGGATCTAAGGAGTCACACTTCAAGACTACACTAGTACTACATGTTTGCTAGAAGTTTTCTATTTGAGACAGACAAGCCCGGCGGTGTGCAAATGTTTCACTTAACAACAAGTTATCGTTACCCTTGATGGATAAGGTTCTCAAATATTTGAAATGGACCCCTCCTTGAGCCACGGCCCGCGGATCATCAACGCTATCAGGGCCCATGAGGCTCAAGAAGCCCCGTACCTATAGGCTTTGAGATCCACAATTTTAACTTATGCATTTCACTTTTGCTCCCGATAAGAGAGATAACTACGTTTTGGAAATACTGTATGCCGACTGAATGCATATACATATTATCAATTAAAAATATCCAGCTTATTCAGCGCGTTAAAAATAAGATATTTTTTTCTAAAGATATATATTATTTACATTATATTAGCCTATACTATGTATGGGCCCCTATTCTTTTGGTTGGTTTTTTTTTTTTTTTTTTTTTTTTTTTTTTTTTTTTTTTTTTTTTTTTTTGTGGGGGGTGGTGGTGGTTGGTGGGTGTAATTTAAAAAAAGTTTATAATATTTTTTTTGTACTCGGGGCCCTTCAAAGGTCATAGTCCGGCTGCTGTGTGCTGAGGGCATTCGGTAGAAGCCCGAACAAACCTTATAATTGTATATTACAAAGCATTGATAATGTAACATTGTTTATCTCGTGTTTGCGGCATGGGTACGATGACAAGTTGAGTCCTTCCCTAGTTAATGGCATGTCTAGCACGGATGCTGTGGTTGACTAATAGTCAGATTTAGGAGCACTTTGATCTTTGGTGCGTGGCTACTAACCAGAGCTTGGAATCACCCAGGCTAAATATAGGCTTTTGAAAGCACTATATATCCATCGAGACAATGTCTAGACGTTTTGGCATGGAGTCTGGTTGTTGTTGCTGTTGTTGCTCTTGTTGCTGCTGTTGTTGCTGTTGTTGCTGCTGTTGTTGGTGTTGTTGCTGTTGTTGCTCTTGTTGCTGTTATTGTTGCTGTTGTTGCTGTTGTTGCTGTTGTTGCTGTTGTTGCTGTTGTTGCTGTTGTTGCTGTTGTTGCTGTTGTTGCTGTTGTTGCTGTTGTTGCTGTTGTTGCTGTTGTTGCTGTTGTTGCTGTAGTTGTTGTTGTTGTTGTTGTTGTTGTTGTTGTTGTTGTTGTTGTTGTTGTTGTTGTTGTTGTTGTTGTTGTTGTTGTTGTTGTTGTTGTTGTTGTTGTTGTTGTTGTTGTTGTTGTTGCTGTTGTTGCTGTTGTTGCTGTTGTTGCTGTTGTTGCAGTTGTTGCTGTTGTTGTTTTCCCCGTTAAAAATAAGTTTCTTTGCTATTTCCTTTTACTGAACTTAATTACAATGAACATTTCTTAGACTTTTTCCTAAATGATTGTTTCATATATTTACATATTATGTTACATGTTTATGCGTCCTTTAGAATGTGACTCCGACTTTGTGCGCCATGCATGAAATTTAATCATTTAAGCTCTGAATATTCAAGTGAACATTTCTATCAACTATTATAATCGTATAGCTTAGCCCTTCGCGAGAAATAAATTCAATGGTAACGATCATTTTATAGGCCCTTGGGGCAACCAAAGCTTTCATTTTATAGGCCCTTGTGGCAATCAAAGCTTTCATTTTATAGGCCCTTGGGGCAACCAAAGCTTTCATTTTATAGGCCCTTGTGGCAACCAAAGCTTTCATTTTATAGGCCCTTGGGGCAACCAAAGCTTTCATTTTATAGGCCCTTGGGGCAACCAAAGCTTTCATTTTATAGGCCCTTGGGGCAACCAAAGCTTTCATTTTATAGGCCCTTGTGGCAACCAAAGCTTTCATTTTATAGGCCCTTGGGGCAACCAAAGCTTTCATTTTATAGGCCCTTGTGGCAACCAAAGCTTTGATTTTTTTTTTTTAAATCAATTAATTATTGTCTGAAAGGAAGTTGAAGGTCTACTTAAAGTAAGACTAGAAATTATCTTCACAAATCTCTCAGTCTTATGTGGAAAGGAGTAAGTTTGGTTGAAAGAGATATACAGAGAATGACTGATAGAGAAAAAAGATAGAGAGAAAAGATGTGCGTGAGTGAGCGAGAGAGAGAGAGAGAGAGAGAGAGAGTTGGAGACATTGAGGAGTGAGTATTTATTTCCGTCCAATATTTATGTGATTTTTGATGTCTTTAAGTAACATCTAACATCTAACATCTAACATCTAACATCTTATTTAACTAATCTAAAAATTTTAAACGTTTGCAATTTAGCTAAGGTTTTAAATTTTTTTTTTTTTTTTTTTTATTTAAATAAACATTTTAATTTTCAAATAATGTCCTATTCAAATAGGGTAGTTGTTCCACACCCACCCCCCACCGATACCCCC
>CAXITT010000006.1:2937106-2955576 GCA_964033795.1 Lymnaea stagnalis
AGGGGCATTGTTTGTTTTTTTTATTTTTTCTTTTGTTTTTATAGAGTTCCTTTAATTGTTGTATTTATTTAATAGAATTGTTGTTCTTTTTTTTTTTTTTTAATGATTTGAGATTACAAATTTGAGTCTAATGTGTTCAAAATTCAGTACACCGAAATGGCCCATTCCCTAAATAATAAAAGTACTCTATGTAGTTGAAATGTACGTTTATGGCGCATATGAAAAATAATCGCTAATCGAATAAAGAAATTATTTTGTGATGAATCAGGAAGGCCAAAATATTTTGCGCTGCACGCCGCATGAGGCCTGGCTAGCCGCGGGTTGGCCACCTCTGGTCTAATGACAGACGACGGTCTTAGAATAATCTGGGAATGCTGGTTAAAGTTGTGTGACAGTAACTGTTGTTTAATAGTTATAAAAAAAATTTATTGAAGATCAGTTCATCAGCACCAACATAATCAACATCATCATCCCGACCCAGCAGCCATTTTTGGGCTGTAGAAAAGCACACAATAACTACGATAACACATTATCCACCTAACCAGAAAGACATGGTGAATGTCCTGTGACCAAATGAGGCCACGTATCCCTCCGTATCGCTACTGATGGCAACTTCTCGAGGGCATCACGCGCTAATCTCTTCCATTCACACCAGACTCACACCAGTTTATATCGTGACAGTAAGGGGACGTCCAGTCCTCAGCTTCATTACTTGATCTTTATCTAAGTCCATACTCTGTGCTAAATGAAGCGAGGAGGTTGGGTTCATGCAGTGGTTCCCAACCTATGCTCTGCGATCATTTGGGATCGTGCAGTGGTTCCCAACGTGAGCTCCACGTGTACTTCTCAGGGGCTCCGAGGCCGCTCCAGGATGCGCCCCCCCCCCACCACCATTAACTCGTTAGACATGGGGGTCTATCCCTAAGTCCACGGAAATTGATCCTCAAAAGGGACTGGGAAGCCCTGGGTTTATGTACACAAAAGACACATTGAAGATGAGACTGTGGCTTGCCTAGTGAAGCGGTTAGAGAGGGTTTTTTTTTTCTCACTACTTAACAGCAATAAACATCAGCTGTCATTTATGTCCTGACATCTTCCACCAAACCACCGTGCATGGCGGCCCTGGGACAACAGGACAACAGGACATCATGACAAGACAGCAGGACAAACAAACTTGGGAGTAGTGTAAGTGAGAGGGGGGGGGGGGTTGTGGGGGGGGGGGGGGGCAAACAATTTGGGGGGGGGGGGGGAACACGATTACTGGGATAGATATTTTTTTACTGACATTTNCACTACTTAACAGCAATAAACATCAGCTGTCATTTATGTCCTGACATCTTCCACCAAACCACCGTGCATGGCGGCCCTGGGACAACAGGACAACAGGACATCATGACAAGACAGCAGGACAAACAAACTTGGGAATAGTGTAAGTGAGAGGGGGGGGGGGGTTGTGGGAGTGGGGAGGAGCAAACAATTTGGGGAGGGGGGAGGAACACGATTACTGGCATAGATATTTTTTTACTGACATTTATAATGTATATACTGACATTTGATAATTTATACACTGAAATTGATAATTTATATACTGACATTGATCTTTATATACTAACATTGATAACTTATATACTGACAAAACTTATTCATGAGAAATGTAAAAAACAAACGATTTTTTATATTATATCAGTCTAATGTATACTCTATATTTATCTAATTTATACTGTATATTTGACTAATGTATACTCTATAGTAGTCTAATTTATACTCTATATCAGTCTAATTTATACTCTATATCAGTCTAATTTATACTCTATATTTGTCTAATTTATACTCTATAGTTATGTAGTTTATACTATATATTATTCTATATGGTTAACCCCGGTCTTAATATCCGGTTAAGATTTTATCCTTAGTAATCATTTGCTTAGAGCCCGTAAAGCTGTATGTACGCCCTAAAACTAAACCAAAATAATTCTGTCATATCTGTAAGCGAGTCCCTTCACTGCGGTGTCACGTGACTATTGTTTTATTATATCCAGTAGACAGCTGTTCCCAAAGCCCTTTCATTCCATTGTATTTTTTCATTGAAGTGAAAACACAGATATTATGACTTGCCACAAAATCTATGACACTCACCGGTCACGTGACGTTGTCCAAAAGAGACATACTTGTGGACAGACGGACAAACCAACTTGTTGTTCGAAGGATGGATAGATGGATTGGATGGGTGGACGGATGGATGGATGGATGGAAGGATGGATGTACGGATTGGATGGATGGATGGATGGATGGATGGATGGACGGATGGATGGATGGATGGATGGATGGATGGATGGATGGATGGATGGATGGACGGATGGAGGGATGGATGGATGGATGGATGGACGGATCGATGGATGGATGGATGGATGGATGGATGGATGGATGGACGGATGGATGGATGGATGGATGGACGGATGGATGGATGGATGGATGGATGGATGGATGGATGGACGGATGGATGGATGGATGGATGATGGATGGACGGATGGATGGACGGATGGATGGACGGATGGATGGACAGATGTATGAATGGATGGATGTATGAAAGGCTATAGATCATTCGATGAGATATATAGTTGGATGAATCGATGGACGGATGGTTATAGATCGTTCGATGGATGGATATATGGATATATGCATGGATAAATTGCTAGATTAAATGATAGCCGAAATCATGAAGGGGTGGATGGATTTATTATTATATCGTATATGGATGGATAGATAGATTGGATAGAAATATTGGATAGTTTGATGTATTGATGGATGGGCAGACAGATATACAGTCAGAAAGACAGAAAAAACAGAACAACGGATAGACAATCCTACTTAACTGTTTGTCACAAAGTATCACACCCAGAGAAGGCATATAAGCGTACTAGACTATACATGGTTGATTTATATCACACCGAGAGACAGCCTACTTGACTATATATGGATGTTTGTACCAAAAAAGTTTCACACCCAGAGAAGGCATACTAAACTATCCATGGAGGTTTGTCTCTATCCATTATGAGATAGTCGAATTGCCACAGACTTCCTTTTTGGACACATGGACGTCGACAATATATATATTTTTATGTTTACCTTAGGGCCCATTAACATAAAATGTTTATAAACCAGTTCGGTAAATTCTCCTTTCAAAAAAAAAAAAAGAACGTACATTTTCCCATTTTTTCGCCATAGATTCTAAAATCTAAACCATCAATCAGACGTGCTCAATAAAGTGGGTCCTGTAGGGAATGGCTATACGCCTACCATCGCACATCAAACGCACCACTTGTAAGTGGACGCACGTGGTAGACTAATTAGACGCGTAGTGTTCAATGTTAAAAGTCCTATCAATGACATATGTGGATTATTTAATGGTTCCATGTCGTCGTCCCCCCCCCCCCTCACACTTTTTTTTAGCACGAGTTTTGAGTAATTATTCCCCTCAAACATCCAGACGACAAAAATTTTTCAAAAATCTGGGAGGGATTTGTTTTCCAACAATTAAAAGTCCTATCAATGACATATGTGGATTATTTAATGGTTCCATGTCGTCGGCCCCCCCCCCCTCACACTTTTTTTTAGCACGAGTTTTGAGTAATTATTCCACTCAAACATGCAGACGACAAAAATTTATCAAAAATCTGGGAGGGATTTGTTTTCCAACAGCCGCACGGCTCACACTGGTGCTTTGTTTTTGGCGTCGAAAGTCTGTCTCGTTTGTCGCATAGGCGAAATCTAATGGCCGTCTAATTTGTCGTTTGGTGACACCCCGGCATAGTCTGTCTCGACGCAATAGATTGCCATAGCATGCAGACTTGACGTCAGAGACTGCAAGGGATGCCGTTTGTTGGGGGACTCTCCATTTAAGTTTATAAATGTGTGTCCTCTTGAATGCCCTTGTCCCTATACACGTGTGCTGGCTTGCAGCTGAGTGACATTAGGTCAGGTGTCGCCCAGGTCATGGGGTGCGAAAAACAATCGCAGCGTAATTTATTATTATTTGTTTCTAAAAATGTGAATTTGTTCGTTTTTTTTAAAATCTAGACTTAATAACATTTACATTCGACTTATCATCAGACTTATAACAGTTTTACTTTTGACTTATCATCAGACTTATAACAGTTTTACATTCGACTTATCATCAGACTTATAACAGTTTTACATTCGACTTATCATCAGACTTATAACAGTTTTACATTCGACTTATCATCAGACTTATAACAGCTTTACATTAGACTTATCATCAGACTTATAACAGTTTTACATTCGACTTATCATCAGACTTTTAATAGTTTTACATTCGACTTACCATCAGACTTATAACAGTTTTACATTCGACTTATCATCAGACTTATAACGATTAAATTAGACTTACAACTATTAAATTTGATTTATAGCTATTGCATTAGACTTACAACTGTGGCATTAGACTTACAACTGTTACATTTAATTCAAAGATATTTTAAAGGATACAGTTATGAGTTTATTTCGTTGTTTATTGGCTCGCTCATTTGCAACTAGTTATGTTTTTTTTTCTTTTTAAACTTCGAACACAATCATTGACCAAAATATCAATAAATGAAATGACAGTAATCATTGAGATCGGATCTCTGGGTACCCCGAGTGGTCCAAGTGGATCAGAGGGTCCCTTTTAAATCCCATTCTTTCAAGGTCTAACGACGCATAACTTTCCTAAACTTTCTTCGTTCTACGTATACCAACAATTCACCAGCTGCATCGTGATTTTTCGCTTAAAGAAAATAACTAAATCCATTACTTCCTAGGTCAATCTTCTTATTATATAATTTCTCTCTTTATCAATGTTTGTAGCTCTCTTTCAAAAACACTCGCTTTCTCCTTTTCTTCCCCCTCCCCGCTCTCTCTCTCTATCCCCCCCTCTCTATCGCTCTCTTTCTTTCTCTCTTTCTCTCACTCTCTTTTCTCTCTCTGCCTCTCTCCACATATAACTTTCCCTGCCACGTCTTTTTCTGCCATTGAAAGGTTCTTTGAATGATTTTTTTCCCTTTCATTTAACATTATTCAATGTCGCCTAGAAGCCAGCAGTATGATACAATAATAAAACTATAGAATTCTACAGGTCACCACTCTATACAATAATACAAAACACCACTCTATAGGTTCCTACAGTACACCACTGTATAGGATCCTACAGAACAGCATTCTGTAGAATCTTACAGAACACCACTCTATAGTATCCTACAGCACACCACTCTATAGGATCTACAGAACATCATTCTATAGAATCTTACAGAACACCACTCTATAGGATCCTACACAGAACACCCCTCTATGGATCCTACACAGAACACCCCTCTATGGATCCTACACAGAACACCACTCTATAGGATCCTACAGAACATCATTCTATAGAATCTTACAGCACACCACTCTATAGGATCCTACACAGAACACCACTCTATAGGATCCTACACAGAACACCACTCTATAGGATCCTACACAGAACACCCCTCTATGGATCCTACACAGAACACCACTCTATAGGATCCTACAGAACATCATTCTATAGAATCTTACAACACACCACTCTATAGGATCCTACACAGAACACCATTCCGTGACTCAGTAGAGAGCAATAAGTACAAATTAAAACACAATATTTCCAGGCGTCCCCACAAGAGACCGGAAACACTATGCCGTCTGCCTGACGGGGTTTGATCCAGCAGTTCTTGGGTAACCTTCTCTCCATCCTCGTGTTTGTGTGATTAGATTCTGTCCACGGGGATTCCCCCATTTCCAGGCGGTGCCAAAATGTAATAAATATAATCCGTCATGCCACAAATCAACTTGCCGGAATTTGATTCGTTTGCTATATACAGCCAAATTCCTAATTATTCTAGAGCACTTCCTCAAATTGCCAGATTGTATCGCGTATCACCCAAAGCCGTTTCTCTTGTTATTGAATGGCTACTTCTTTTTTCTTTTTTTTTTTCTTTTTTTTTGGTTGTTTTTGTTTTCCTTAAGGATTTACGGTAGCTTGGATTGTGATCACATTGGATTAGATGAAATTAGATTATTTACATTCCCTTTTTACGCGCTCAATGTAATTAATAGTCACAGTTATAGAACACGTACACTTAAGATGAACTAAACGTCAATTTATATCAATGACCTGAAACCAGATCAGCAAACATTGTAACAGATCCTGCATTTAATGATCACTAAATGGAAATTAACTAGCGAGTTTATTTCTTAATAGTAGCATACCGCTCTGCGTACAGTCACAATACTTTCAATAAATATTTAATTATTCCGTAAAAGTTTTAAGTGGAACGTTTTACTCTTGGAACAAATATTTAGAACTGTGGACGAGGTTTTGGTTTTAATGATAAAGATGAAGGCCACATTGGAAAGCCCTTATGTTTGAAATATATGCTATCTCTGGACATCATCTCAAATCTCATATGCAAATAATTAAACATATAAGAGCTCCTTCATAAATCCATGATTCAATGCATAATGAGGTGCATGATTAATTACATAGGATTAAATACACAAATAGATACCTCATTAAATACATGATTAATAAATGATTAAATACATTATTTAATGAATTATTAAAATCGTGATTAAATACATGATTAGATAATTTATAAAATATTATGATTAACTACATGAGTAAATAGAAAATTATTAAATGAATAAATACATGTTTAATAAAACAGAATAAATACACGATTAAAGACATATTTAAATCAATGTTAAACACAGATTTGCTCTATTTATTACATGAACCGGATTATGTTGAAATTTTTCCAAAGGTTTTGTTACGTAAAGTATTTAGAATAATAAATTTATATTAAAAATATGTGCATGTCAAAGTATATATATTTTTTTTTTAAAACTAACATTTTTATTTCTTTAATTTAAAATAACTTTTACAAATCTTAGAAGTGGCAGTTTATAATTACATTAACATATTTTATTTCTGATCAGCCCCTATTCCACTCCCCCCCCTCCCCCCCTTTTTTTTTTCTTCCAAATATAAGTTTTTTATGTTTCTCATTTGTTCTTCAATTGATCCATTGTTTCTAACCTCATCCAAACGGCGGAATTTTTTTTTTTTTTTTTCAAATAAACGACCTTTAAATGAATTATCAGAAAAATGGTTTGGAATAATTAGGTAATCGAAGTTTACAGCGGTGTCAGCCATTACCAAATACTAACGTGTACATCGTAAAATTATGTGGAGCTTTTCAACATTTATTGTATACATAGTGTCTAAGTTAGAGGGATTTCAGAAATGCAGGCTATCGGTATTCGATGTAACAGCCAGTCATTTCGGTATGAAATGACCGTCAATTCAGTTAGCCACATGTGATGTATTCAGAAGCCACGAGCGCTGTTTTCGGATAGCCACACGTGATGTGTTCAGATAGCCACACGTGATGTGTTCAGATAGCCACACGTGATGTGTTCAGATAGCCACACGTGATGTGCTCAGATAGCCACAAGTGATGTGTTCAGATAGCCACACGTGATGTGTTCAGATAGCCACAAGTGATGTGCTCAGATAGAAACGCGTGACGTGTTCACATAGCTATACAAGTGATGTGTTCAGATAGCTACACGCTACACGCTCTCCTCTATCCACCTCAATGTGTGAACGAGTCTATATTTAGCACACTATTTTATTCAGCCGATTGATTGATCTAACGTGGCGCCTGCTTCAACTCACTGGGACCTGGCTAAACTGATACTGACCCCAAAAAGTCCCAGCTCTGTTTCAAATCAATGCCGACACCATAACGTCATGCTACAAGCCATTGGCATTCAATAATGCTCGGCAGAGCACAACACACACCGATTTCAACGAATATCTATTTATAATGACCTTTTCTACAGTTACTAAATATTTTTGATTCAACTGTCTTTGGGTTAATTAAACAATATGCCAGATTTTCCATCGCTGTTGACGACTTATTGTCTACGACAATTCAGATGTGGACCTAACCAAATGATTGGTGCTGACATGTTGTTAAGAAGTGTTGGATTACAGACGCGACTGACACTAAATCCACACTTAATATATTGAAGTCAGTGGTTTGGGGAAGGGTGTAAACAAAGAATCCGGGGGTGGGGGGACCCAAGAAATACTACTCAATGAATTATTAGGAATGGAATTGATTAGTTTGATTGTAAGCTCTATTCTCCAGACTTTTTTTTTTAAAAATCAAGCATTGAAGTATAAAACTTCATTAAAGCCGTTCTATGTAGAACGATAAGATTGTAAATAAGATGGCACCGTTTTGACGTGGGAGTCAATACAGGAAGACCCGATCGCCCCACACATCGATAATCTCTTATGGGTCCGAGTCGTTGAATATTCCATTGAACCGTTTGTACATATTTGTCAATCAAACCCCCATAGCTGTCACATTAGCTGTCACGTGATTTGTCTTGCACGCGGAGTGACAGTTGACAGGGGTTGTTCATAGGTTTCCCAAAATGGTAGCGCCGGTTAAAACGGATCACGTGTTTCCAACGGCGGGAACAAAACTTTTAGCGGACACCAAAATGAAGTCATCAAAATACAGAATTCTCTGTGTAACAGTGCCACTAACGCCACCAGATGGCGCTGGTTTCGCGAAACAAATTCCTAATAACTGTGCCTAAATGAGATTCTTAAAAACACACCCAAGTTTACGGAAATGTTTGGTGTAATACATACGTGTGTTGGGACCCAAGTTGACTTTTGTTGACTCTGGTTGACTCTTGTTGACTGTTGTTGACTATTGTTGACTGTTGTCGACTATTGTTGAGTATTGTTGACTGTTGTTGACTGTTGTTGAGTATTGTTGACTCTTGTTGACTGTTGTTGAGTATTGTTGACTGTTGTTGACTATTGTTGAGTATTGTTGACTGTTGTTGACTGTTGTTGAGTATTGTTGACTGTTGTTGACTATTGTTGAGTATTGTTGACTGTTGTTGACTATTGTTGAGTATTGTTGACTCTTGTTGACTGTTGTTGACTATTGTTGACTGTTGTCGACTATTGTTGAGTATTGTTGACTGTTGTTGACTGTTGTTGAGTATTGTTGACTCTTGTTGACTGTTGTTGAGTATTGTTGACTGTTGTTGACTATTGTTGAGTATTGTTGACTGTTGTTGACTGTTGTTGAGTATTGTTGACTGTTGTCGACTATTGTTGAGTATTGTTGACTGTTGTTGACTGTTGTTGAGTATTGTTGACTCTTGTTGACTGTTGTTGAGTATTGTTGACTGTTGTTGACTATTGTTGAGTATTGTTGACTGTTGTTGACTGTTGTTGAGTATTGTTGACTGTTGTTGACTATTGTTGACTATTGTTGACTGTTGTTGACTATTGTTGACTCTTGTTGACTGTTGTTGACTCTTGTTGACTGTTGTTGGCTATTGTTGAGTATTGTTGACTATTGTTGACTATTGTTGAGTATTGTTGACTATTGTTGAGTATTGTTGACTATTGTTGAGTATTGTTGACTGTTGTTGAGTATTGTTGACTGTTGTTGAGTATTGTTGACTGTTGTTGACTATTGTTGACTATTGTTGACTGTTGTTGAGTATTGTGACTGTTGTTGAGTATTGTTGACTATTGTTGAGTATTGTTGACTATTGTTGAGTATTGTTGACTGTTGTTGAGTATTGTTGACTGTTGTTGAGTATTGTTGACTGTTGTTGACTATTGTTGACTATTGTTGACTGTTGTTGAGTATTGTGACTGTTGTTGAGTATTGTTGACTATTGTTGAGTATTGTTGACTATTGTTGAGTATTGTTGACTGTTGTTGAGTATTGTTGACTGTTGTTGAGTATTGTTGACTGTTGTTGACTATTGTTGACTATTGTTGACTGTTGTTGAGTATTGTTGACTATTGTTGAGTATTGTTGACTGTTGTTGGCTATTGTTGACTGTTGTGCAGGGACAGTGGCGCACCGGTGGGGGAGGGTTAGCACTAATTGGGGATCTTATAAATTGCGTTACTTGAATGCAAGTTTTGTCAGGTAACTTTAGTTGATGTAAAGTGTACGCATTGCGACCTCTATTGTTTGGCCGCGGCTATAAGCTACTTCAGATATAATACTCTATGTCACGTATAAAATATTAAAGCAATTGAAACTTTTTCTTCTAAGTATCCCTGAATTATAAGGGAAAAGCACTGACTGAAAAATAAGATGAATTCACCAAAAATTAACATTCCTTATATCAGCTGATATAACGAATGTTAATTTAATGGGATTTCATTGACCAAACATAATTTTCTTAATGCTTGCATTTTTTTTTTTTTGGGTAATAAACACCCCCCCCCCCTTTTTTTTTTCAACCCCCCCCCCCCAAGAAGTATTGCAATATTGAGGTAGTCCTTCTTCAAAGTCTCAACTTTTTAGTCTCTTGCCCTTGAGTGTCTCTTGGCCTTGCGGCTTTCTCACATGTTCTATCCCGGCCCTGGTCAGACACAAAGTGAGCCATGTCACTCCCGGGTTTGGTAACCCGTTTGAACAACAACATATACTTCACTTTGATACTAGCCAAAAGACCGAGGATATTCGTAAAATTACTAACAGCTGAATACTCTGTTTCGTCATAGATATCACATGCATCATAATTATCATCGTAACTATCATGATTAAATGATGGTTGAATATCAGAATATTAACGCGATAACATTATTTTAATAGTATTCCTTATAAAAATGACTCTCTTAGTCTTTTCTGTCTGCACCGACATCTTTTCCTTGGTCATGACTTGGCGGGGCGCCCAATGATCGTGTCTTGAAATAAGAAATATCATATGATTAAATTATCTTCCCATTGTTTAGTCATATAACTTATTTACTGAATTTTCCTCCCCTGTTTAGTCACGTAAGTTATTTACTAAATTATCTGCCTATCGTAGGCCAGACATTGAGCCTTGTGTTAGTCAGATATTTATGGATACATTTGTGGATAAATTTATGGCTGTAATTGCAACGATTAAAGAAAATATTACTCTACAATTCTAATCTCTAATATTTTATCTAATTTCAGTTGCTGGAAACTGAGGGAGATGTCAGCCACGGACCTTGCCCCACCCCCACCCCACACACATAATTTTTTTTTTGAACAGCTTAAACCGCCCTTTCATGGTCGTCTGAGCCATCACCATAACACATCTTCCTGTGATGACCAGGTTTTCTTGGCAAGACTGAAACATCGCCACGTCGTCTGAGCCATCACCATAACACATCTTCCTGTGATGACCAGGTTTTCTTGGCAAGACTGAAACATCGCCACGTCGTCTGAGCCATCACCATAACACATCTTCCTGTGATGACCAGGTTTTCTTGGCAAGACTGAAACATCGCCAGGTCAAAGTTCACCAAAGACCAACTTAAATAAATTGCCGCCGCAACTAGATCCAAAGGGTGCCATCGCTAGACATTCGGGACGTCTCCGCGGATCACTTGGTCCATGTGTACCTTGTGTTTCTTTAAACGACGAACCAATGCGCGCGACAGCAAGAAAAAAAACTCTTCTTTTTCAAAGAAATTATTCTCTTCAAGTCGTCGTGCTCGCTACAGTTGTCTGCTCAGACCAGACGTGCTCGTGACAGTTGTCTGCTCAGACCAGACGTGTTTTCATCCAGCCTCCAATCTGTTCCTGTTTTTAAACTCAAATTGTTGAAATGGTGAGATCTCAAGTGTGTAGTCAGGACTTACGTCTTAAGTGTGTATTCAGGACTTACGACTTAAGTGTGTAGTCAGGACTTTTTTCTCAAGTGTTTTGGCATGACTGACGTCACAAGTGTGTTGTTATGACTTGGGATGCAGAATTTTTGAGAATCTATCTGACAGCAAATTTGATGCACGCATTTTGTTAACATATTGAACAAATACCGGAAAAATATGCACATAATAAAATATACCACGTTATGATGCACATGGGGCGTGTATGCTTCTGTTAAACATTTGAGTGAATGTAGCATCCCTACTGCTCCCATTCTAACTAGTTTCCATCCCAACTGCTCCCAGTCAAACCAGTTTCCACCCCTACTGCTCCCATTCTAAGTTTCCATCCCAGCTGCTCCCATTCTAAGTTTCCAGCCCAACTGCTCCTATTCTAAGTTTCCATCCCAGCTGCTCCCATTCTAAGTTTCCAGCCCAACTTCTCCCAGTCTAACCAGTTTCCACCCCTACTGCTCCCATCTCTAAGTTTCCATCCCAGCTGCTCCTATTCTAAGTTTCCATCCATACTGCTCCCATTCTAACCAGTTTCCATCCCAACAATTGCCACTTGCCAGGAAATCTCCACCCTCTTTCTCTCTCCCCCCCCCCCCCCCCCTAAATCCTAACGTTGACAGTAAATACAAGATGAGGGACATTTGCTGTGTACCGGATGACCTCTATCGTGGAAACAAATTCGCGCAATGGACTTCCGGAAGATACAATTGGCGTCCTTTAAATGAATGGTGGCTGGCTATAGGGAGGATAAGGTAACATTACTGTAGATTTGTCGCACCAATAATTGGTGGTACTCATCGCAGTCGACGGCTTTTAGATTCATCTTACAGTTGTAGAGTGACGCTAATTTTCATGGGCTTTAAATAATCAATAAAGTGTCGCATCCAATATTTGTCCAGATACTTCAACCAATCAACAAATTTCTTTCTTTTTTTTTTTTTTTTTCTTCAAAACTTCCACCAATCTTCTACTCTATTCAGATAACTGTTTTATTTCATCCACACTATCCAAATCCGCTAATGGCACTCACACCCGAACCCCACCACCAATCACCCAATTTCTTTCTTTTTTTTTTTTTTTTTCTTCAAAACTTCCACCAATCTTCTACTCTATTCAGATAACTGTTTTATTTCATCCACACTATCCAAATCCGCTAATGGCACTCACACCGGAACCCGACCAGCACCAAGGCTCCAAATAATCCAGACATCTAAACCCAGTATCCAATCAATGTTTAAGATAACTTGCGCGCATACCATCTTCTTTGTCTAGAGATACGCACACTCGCCCCGTTGTTTAGATTATAATTACTGATGCCTAGAAATGAACCAGTTAAGAGTGATTTAATCTTAAATCAGTCCACAATTTAGAAGGTCTAGTTTGATCAGTCCACAATTTAGAAGGTCTAGTTTGACCAATCCACAATTTAGAAGGTCTAATTTGATTTATCCTCATTTTAGAAGGTCTAATTTGATTAGTCCACAATTTAGAAGGTCTAATTTGAATAGTCCACAATTTATAATGTCTAATTCGATTAGTACACAATTTAGATGGTCCAATTTGAATAGTACACAATTTAGAAGGTCTAATTTCATTTATCCACAATTTAGAAGGTCTAATTTGGGATTAAACACTTCTCCCTTTTCCCCCATTCACCTGGGAAATGTGCCCTAAGTTTAGGACGTCATCCCTTCACTCCACACATTTCAGATGACCCTCCTTTCCAAACTCGCGTTCTCAACTCAAGAAATAGCAAATCATTTACGTGTTTCACCACCCCCATCCCACCCCCACCCCCCCACCAAACACAAAAAAACAACAACTAAACGTACGATTCCACCACTAAATGAAATGTCTACCCCCCCCCTCACTACCCGCTAAACAACGCCCCTCTTCCCTTTCTAGTTTTGCAACTACAACGTAACATTAGAACTACCGCTGCTGCCCCACCCCTTCTCCCAGTGAACGACATTCCACCCACTACAACCCCACACACCCCCCCACACCCCCCACCCCCCGCATCCAAGCTACCTCGTAAAGCTTTTAGTGTTTGAAAGACCAGTTTTAAACAGTCGTCCACAGGGAGTTTTTAGTGAAATCAAATCTAATCATATCGAAGTAAACAAATTAAGTTCCAGTTATGAAGCCCATTAAAGCAATTTTCCTCGCGCTTTGGGTTGAAATACAAACATAAAGACGCCATTTGCACCCCGGAAGTCGTAAAACCCCATTCATGATTTCAGTGACAGCCGATTGGGCCCTGAAGACCTAGGCCAGATTTTCGCCACATTATACTCTAAATGGGTGTTTATTTATTTCCTTTGGCGTTAATTTAGGAAGATGCAATTTAATCTTATTCAGTTGTATTACCGTATTTACAGAATGGTGCAGAATTATATTTAGATTATGCCCTCCTCCCACAACACCCCCCACCCCAATGTTTTCTAAAGGTGCTTGTTACGTTATCGAATAGAGCTTTGAAAAATCCTACTCAATTATTCATTAAAGATTCCCTTCATTTCATATTTTTTTAATGGGTAAAATGCCCCCCCCCCCCTTTTTTTTTAGCAAGGGGTAGGCCCAGCCTAAGCCTAGGCCTAGATATAAAATATTAACAGTTATTTAGAGCACTGTACAGAATATGTCATAGTGGTAGATGTGGCTGAATGGCCTTGACATTGTGAATTTGACTCGTCACGTAACTGTTCAATGCATAAAACAGGACAACTTGGCGCGTATGCACCATAAAGATGATTCACTTACCTATTCTATTAAATTAAGATGAAGATGGAATCATTTTAAATTACATTTTATCTGCTGTAGAGAGTATCAACGCATCACCCATTTAATGACCAACCCTTTATAAACTTTAGTTCGTTATATCATACAAACAAGAATGTAAAAAAATAGATATTTCTTGTGTTCTTTTAAGGGCCAACAAAAAAAAGTCAAAGCGTTTTCAACCAGTTTTATTAAATTGTATTTATTTTTTTAAAAATAAATTTCTACCAACCCAAGCCGTGAGATTAGGTTCTTACACATCTTGCACTAGAAACGCCTCAGGCCTCAACCAATGCATCACCATCATTGAGTAGCCACTGGGGCATTAGCCCTTCGACCCAATCCAGTGAATAACAAAACGTTTTATCTTGGGCACTAAGACAAAAAAAATGCCAAGCTTAGCACAAACAGACAAATGAAAGACCAACAACCAACAAACACAACACCATCTCCACCCAAGTGAACCCTTGCCAATCTTCAATCAGCCGGCATTAGCTGTAATGAAAGTTCAAATGTTTGCCCGGATCATTCGTCGGTGGTGTACAAGACTACCATTCGTCGGTGGTGTACAAGACTACCATTCGTCGGTGGTGTACAAGACTACCATTCGTCGGTGGTGTACAAGATTACCTTTATAAGGAAAACTATAGCAGAGTCGTCTTAGCTTGAGAGGCGCGCTACATGCGGCTCTAATACGCGCCCGCTACATCTAATACACAAGCATGCATTACATCTAATACACAGGTATTACATCTTAAAACACAAGCATTACATCTAATACACAAGCATGCATTACATCTAATACACAGGTATTACATTTTAAAACACAAGCATTACATCTAATATACAAGCATGCATTACATCTAATACACACTCATTACATCTAATACACAAGCATGCATTACATCTAATACACAAGCATTACATCTAATACACAAGCATGCATTACATCTAATACACAAGCATTACATCTAATACACACTCATTACATCTAATACACAAGCATGCATTACATCTAATACACAGGTATTATATCTTAAAACACAAGCATTACATCTAATACACAAGCATTAAATCTAATACACAAGCATTACATCTATAACACAAGCATTACATCGATAACACAAGCATTACATCTATAACACAAGCATTACACAGCACCTTTTGTTTGATGGATGGCAAAACGTTGCCTGGATAAGTAGAAGAACAGTTTATTCTGTGGAAAGCACAAGGGGGCAAATGTTCTTTGTACGGGTCTAATAAAGAGGAGGACTAGAGTTGTGTTTGTCTTGTGCAGTGCTGGCATTAAGCCTTGCTAGTCCGTTTCAAATATGGTTGGAAGCCCAGAGGATGTTTAGCGACCACATCTCTGGTAGTCTCGTTATGGACTTATTTGTGAGCAAACTCACGTCAAAGGGGTGGATCAACGAAAACGGAAATTACATATTAATGACGTAAACAGGCTGAACTGCGCAGGTCTCAATTTGGAGATAAGCCTTTCATTTCCGGGGGAAGCAGACGTGTTTTTAAAAACCAGTAGTAACGATTTTTTTAAGTTTAAAAAAGCACATTTTTAAATTTTTTTTATGGTTCACTTCCCGCCTACGAATGAGAAGAACTTTACAATTGATTTAATTAAAGTCACAGTTTTATTTGTTTTGTTTTTGTTGTTGATGTTGTTTTTTTTTGCGGGGGTTGGGGGGGGGGGTTGGGGTGGTGTTTGATTCTAAGTTAACCCCATAGACGTCCTGACCATATAGTTCGGTCTTTTTGAGTTCAANTTTTTATTTTGTTTAATTTTTTTTTTATTCAAATAAAAATCATAGACAGTATTCCGTAAGTACAGTGGGCATAAGGTGACTATCCCATGGGGCTGATCAAATTCAATAGTGGGAACAGGTTATATCAACAGAGGAAGAATCAACGACGCACTGCGACCCATTTTTTTAAAATAATAAATATTCTGAGCATTTACTGGCTCTGAAAACTGATACCAAATACATTTTAAAAAATGACAAATTTATGAACGAAAATATGTTATATTATGTGAAAATGTTTTAAAATAACATATTATAAGAAGGGTTTGACGTGGCGTGTTTATCAATAAGTTATCTTTTCTTTTAATTTCTCCCTTCACATCTTTGGAACATGTCAGGCGTTATTTTCAAAGCAATTAAAACAAAGTCTGGCTTGAGTCATGAGGCTATTATTGCTGTAAAAGTTTTAATTAAGATTTAACCGCACAAGTTAACCTCAAGTCGCTCAATGACTGGGTTTCAAAAGATTTTTTTTTTTTTTTAATGCTACATTTTGAATGGGACCTTTTATAAAGTGGGATTAAAAAACAAAACCCCAGGGAGATAATGAAAGGTTAAGAGAAAGTTGAAAAGGGGGGATAAATGAGTTCTTGCGTCACTTGACACTGCTTACCTGCTCTTGACCTCGATGACCTGACACGCACCACCTACCCAGCCCTGCCCGTGCCACACCGAGGCTTCACCTTTAATCGGCTTCTAGCAGTTGTGTCGTCTGCAATGTCCCGGAGGGCACGTCACAGTATCTTATTGGCAGACGAGAAATTTATTTCAAGACACTTCACCAAAGCCTCGTGTAGTTTATTTGTGTTAATACCCCCACCCTTTCCAAAACGCGCGCGCTCGCACGCACGCACGCACACACACACAAATACATTCGCACGTACGTGTGCCGTGAGCACATACAACATATTTCAGGATTTGCTTTTTAAATATTAAAAAATATATATATATACTTTTTGGGTGGGTTGGCTAGGGTTTAGTTGGGGGTGAGTTGGGGTTTAGTTGTTTTTTTTTTTTTTTGGAGAGAAAGAGTGGGAGATTGGAGAGGGTGTAGGTGGGAGTTTCAAAGGGAAAGTATGGGGGGGGGGGGGAGGGAACACGAGTTCTTATACAAAAAAAAGTTAACTATCAAATCAACGAAACCATAGTTTTTTCTTTATCTTTCTTTACCATAACAATATAGTTATGAAAGGTTTCCAAGATACTCCAGTAAGCTCGAAAAGCGGTTACAAAAGAACAGTTTTCAGTATACCTTACTCTATACCTTCAATACAACTTCCACTATACCTTTTCTATACCTTACTCTATATTAGGTAATTGTTGATGGCTACTAATCTTGTTATTATTTTAATATCGGACAAAAACTTTGCTTTATTATTTCAATTGTTTTGATTATATAGTAATGATTATGACTGTTGCTAAGGTGGTAAACTCTATGACGTAAGTTATCATTTGTATTCGTTATGCCGTTGATGTCATCGTCTTTAAGTGTTACGTCGCCATATCCTCCATTCCACTGGCCGATAAATATCTTACAATATTATTTCCCCTCTTAGCCTATAGCCTTACAACATTATTTCCCCTCTTAGCCTCTAGCCTTATAATTTCACTTAATCATTGTTTGCGTTACGTAATCATCTGTGATTTTTAAATTCAATACAATCACTTAAAAAAAAATATTTTATACTTGAATGACTCGTATTATACGTTTAATGAACACTCAAAAATATATTTAGAAATGAATAATGTCAATGTTATGCCATGTACATAGAATCTATTTTGTAGTGTGTACATAATTTTTTTTTTCTTTTTCTTTTCTTTTCTTTTTTTTTTTAAAATTAAGAAAATACATTGGTTTGGGTAAATATTTGAAGACAGATACATTACGTGTGAAATTTAATGTCATTTAAGTTTAATTTAGATGACACCATTATTTTATTTGTTTTTTAATGTGCAATCAGAGGCTTAACTTGTCAAGGGCAAATAACGCCCACAAGACATTTCTTGACCATTGAAATGCATAAAAAATCAATTTATCTTAATGTTTGCCTTATGGAATATCTCTACCCCACACTTTTCCTCCCCCCCCCCCAACGGCTTTT
>CAXITT010000006.1:2961674-2983277 GCA_964033795.1 Lymnaea stagnalis
ACGAGAGGTGGTGTGGGGGTTCTATAGGTAGTAGTTGACGAGAGGTGGTGTGGGGGTTCTATAGGTAGTAGTTGACGAGAGGTGGTGTGGGGGTTCTATAGGTAGTAGTTGACGAGAGGTGGTGTGGGGGTTCTATAGGTAGTAGTTGCTTCCAAGCTGACCTAAGCAGCCCGCCTGCTTTTGAATTTTTAATTTCTCAAAATTAGTAGGAAAAAAAAGAAGAAAATGCAATTACTTTTTTTCTTTTCAACTTGCTCCATTTCACAATTTAGACATGATGTGTGTTTTGACTGGACAGCCAATCCAGCGTTTCCTTACAAAAATATGAATTTTAAGAAATGAAACAAACATAAAAAAAAAAATTATCCGCCACTAAAAGTATTTGATAATTTGATTTGCTGAAATATTTGAATGATTCTTGAACTATTAGCCATTTTGTCAACGTCATAAATATTATTATTGGATGGTCAATTACGTTCCTACAATTTTTTTAATTGTTAATATTAATTGTAATACTTATATTCATAGTTAACTCTCAGATTAAATAACTTACCATCACCCGCACAATGCATTTCACAAGTCCATGTTGAGGGGACTTTACTTCCACAACTCAGGTTTGGGGGGGGGGGTGGTGTCTAAAAGTGAGACTACCTGCTAAGTACTAGCAATAAGCACTTGAAAGGTAATGAGCCTAAAAGCAACAGATCTAAGGTAAATAAAAGAGGAGGGTGCCCCTGGACAGTGCAGGGTGCCACCAGACAGTGCAGGGTGCCACCAGACAGAGCAGGGTGCCACCAGACAGAGCAGGATGCCACCAGAACAGGGTGTTGCCAGACAGAAAAGAGAGCCACCATAACAGGGTGTCGCCAGACAGAACAGGGAGCCACCAGACAGAGCAGGATGCCACCAGAACAGGGTGTTGCCAGACAGAAGAGGGTGCCACTAGAAGTGGGTGCCACCAGACAGAACAGAGTGTCACCAGACAGATTAGATTGCAGCCAGGACAGGTTGCCACCAGCCAAAGCAGATGGTCATCATAGTTTGTTCCTAACACGACCGCGTGCCACCAGAGCAGGTTGCCCCATGAGCAGGTTGCCCCAGACAGAGCAGGGTGCCACCAGACAGAGCAGGGTGCCACCAGGCAGACTTGGTGGTCTATGGGGCGTCTGGAGCGGGTCGACCCCATGAATTTACAGCGCTGGGTCAAACTGGCAACACTGACTAGCACATTATACATTTAACAAGAGTCATGTAATTGGAACATCTTAATGAGTGGGTATTTATTAAGGCTGAACCGTTTTCAGTATTTTAATGAAATAGAAAAACGAGGTATGTGGAAGCTTGAAATAAGATAAAAGTACAAAAAACAAGGACGTTTCGGCATAAAGCCTTCCACTACATCATTTTTCTATTTCATTCATTTACTAAGCTTTGAAATCAGTCCTTTAATTTATATTTTCAGAATTTTAACCGTGATCAGGTCCTGGTTCATTGTTATTATTGTGTTATATGAGATGGGCTGTAGACAGCAATGTTATACTTACCAATTCTTTTATTTTTTTAAATATTTTTATTAACTCTTATTTTTTGCAAAGCTTCTGCTATTCAAATTTACGAATTTTGCCAAGATTGAACGAAAAACGTAATTCTATTTGTTGCTTACCATTATGAGAACCTTTCACTTTATTTTTAAATATTTCTGTTTGCTTGAAATTTGATTTGTTTCGTCTTGTTTTACTGTTAAGTTATTAGTTCTAGCCTTAATCTAGCACCCCTGAAGCCTTGCAGGACTACATGTATAATAAACATTTTGGGTGACAGTAACAGTTATTTAAAAAAAATGCTCCAAAAAATTGTTTTAGTACCATTTTTTTTTATTGGGGGAGGGGGGAGAGGGGTGGAGGGAGGTTGCTAGAAATGTTGTATAATATCAAGGGTGTGGAAGATCAATGGAAAATACAACGTTATACGGTTCAGGAGATAGGTTAAAAACTTGATATTTTTGTGTTGTATGTTATATATATATATATATATATATATATAGTATGAGGATGGCCCCCGAGAAGGGTGGAACGTTCTGTTGAAGGGACTATTTAGATAAGTTTTGATAAATGCACACACCTGTTTATTTTATTGCTGCTAAGTCTCCATCATGCACGAGTGGGTATGTTTTTTTTTGGTTTTTTTAATGCCTTTCTACCCACCCCGTCTGGGGCAAAGTCCGTCTACAAGAATTTTCCACTCATCCCGGTCCGGTGCTTTCCTTTCCAATTGCTTCCAGGTGTATCCCATATTGTGCGTGTCTGCCTCTAGCTCGCGTCTCCGTGTATTCTTAGGCCTTCCTCTCTTTCTTTTTCCCTGTGGGTTCCATGTTAGGCATTGTCTAATGGCGTTATCTGGGGGGGGGTTTTGGAGCGTATGCAGAAAGCAGAAGACCAAGCCAATAAGGCCGATGAGTACAGGAGATATATGGAGCAGGTTGATAGCTTCCGATGAGTACAGGAGATATATGGAGCAGGTTGATAGCTTCCGATGAGTACAGGAGATATATGGAGCAGGTTGATAGCTTCCGATGAGTACAGGAGATATATGGAGCAGGTTGATAGCTTCCGATGAGTACAGGAGATTTATGGAGCAGGTTGATAGCTTGGTTTGTGTTAGATTTCTTAAATTTTTTAATGTTCAAATAAGCACTTGAAAGGTAATGAACCTAATGGCACTAAATGTTTTTGATATTTTATTTTTCTGGTAAGAATATGATTTTTTAATTTAAATATATTTAGTGGGTCGAAAAGGAAAAGTCGTTTTAAAAACCAAGCCAAAAAAAAAATAAATAATAATACATTTTGATCTGTTTTGTATTGGTCATTCTTAAAAACTTTCTCTCTACTCTCGTTTCCATCTTGTGTGCTCAGCATGATCGGTTTGTTTACACACGTGGCATTTTAAGACTTTCTCGTGCGGTGATCATCTGGTGAATGGCTGGACAACTGAACCGACGGAGGCACTGTCACTCAAATTCTTGTGGTTTGCCGCGTCTGCTTCGCGGATGAATGAACGTATGGGTGGGTGACGCTCAGATCGAATTTTTAGTTGTATGCTTCGTTAAAGAGTTCATTAAAGTGTTAATGAAAGTACTAGGTAAAGTGTTAATGAAAGTACTAGGTAAAGTGTTAATGAAAGTACTAGGTGAAGTGTTAATGAAAGTACTAGGTAAAGTGTTAATGAAAGTACTAGGTAAAGTGTTAATGAAAGTACTAGGTAAAGTGTTAATGAAAGTACTAGGTGAAGTGTTAATGAAAGTACTAGGTGAAGTGTTAATGAAAGTACTAGGTAAAGTGTTAATGAAAGTACTAGGTAAAGTGTTAATGAAAGTACTAGGTAAAGTGTTAATGAAAGTACTAGGTAAAGTGTTAATGAAAGTACTAGGTAAAGTGTTAATGAAAGTACTAGGTAAAGTGTTAATGAAAGTACTAGGTAAAGTGTTAATGAAAGTACTAGGTAAAGTGTTAATGAAAGTACTAGGTAAAGTGTTAATGAAAGTACTAGGTAAAGTGTTAATGAAAGTACTAGGTAAAGTGTTAATGAAAGTACTAGGTAAAGTGTTAATGAAAGTACTAGGTAAAGTGTTAATGAAAGTACTAGGTAAAGTGTTAATGAAAGTACTAGGTAAAGTGTTAATGAAAGTACTAGGTAAAGTGTTAATGAAAGTACTAGGTAAAGTGTTAATGAAAGTACTAGGTAAAGTGTTAATGAAAGTACTAGGTAAAGTGTTAATGAAAGTACTAGGTAAAGTGTTAATGAAAGTACTAGGTAAAGTGTTAATGAAAGTACTAGGTAAAGTGTTAATGAAAGTACTAGGTAAAGTGTTAATGAAAGTACTAGGTAAAGTGTTAATGAAAGTACTAGGTAAAGTGTTAATGAAAGTACTAGGTAAAGTGTTAATGAAAGTACTAGGTAAAGTGTTAATGAAAGTACTAGGTAAAGTGTTAATGAAAGTACTAGGTAAAGTGTTAATGAAAGTACTAGGTAAAGTGTTAATGAAAGTACTAGGTAAAGTGTTAATGAAAGTACTAGGTAAAGTGTTAATGAAAGTACTAGGTGAAGTGTTAATGAAAGTACTAGGTAAAGTGTTAATGAAAGTACTAGGTAAAGTGTTAATGAAAGTACTAGGTAAAGTGTTAATGAAGGTACTAGGTAAAGCGTTAATGAAAGTACTAGGTAAAGTGTTAATGAAAGTACTAGGTAAAGTGTTAATGAAAGTACTAGGTAAAGTGTTAATGAAAGTACTAGGTAAAGTGTTAATGAAAGTACTAGATAAAGTGTTAAATCACTTTTTCCGGGGATTTTTTTAGCATTAAATTGTTTAAACAAGTACATATTTCTATTTTATCGATCATTTAAAGATTACAATTTGTATACTAAAATGTAGCAAGTAAAAAAAATCGTCTAAAAATCTTTTTTTTTTAAAGTCTTTCTATAAAAGATGTGATTAAACGCATTAAAAGAAAGTCTGCGCAGAAATTATTATCAAAAATTAATTTAATTGATTTTTTGGGGGCAAACATTTAAATTTTTCTAAAACAACCTAGACTGCAACAATTTAACAACAAACACGAGCTATGACCACTGGTCAGGATTATGTCAACAACACACACGAGCTATCACCACTGGTCAGTATTATGTCAACAACACACACGAGCTATCACCACTGATCAGTGTTATGTCAACAACACACACGAGCTATGACCACTAGTCAGTGTTATGTCAACAACACACACGAGCTATCACCACTGGTCAGTGTTATGTCAACAACACACACGAGCTATCATCACTGGTCAGTGTTATGTCAACAACACACACGAGCTATCATCACTGGTCAGTGTTATGTCAACAACACACACGAGCTATGACCACTGGTCAGTGTTATGTCAACAACACACACGAGCTATCATCACTGGTCAGTATTATGTCAACAACACACACGAGCTATCATCACTGGTCAGTGTTATGTCAACAACACACACGAGCTATCATCACTGGTCAGTGTTATGTCAACAACACACACGAGCTATCACCACTGGTCAGTGTTATGTCAACAACACACACGAGCTATCATCACTGGTCAGTGTTATGTCAACAACACACACGAGCTATCATCACTGGTCAGTGTTATGTCAACAACACACACGAGCTATGACCACTGGTCAGTGTTATGTCAACAACACACACGAGCTATCATCACTGGTCAGTATTATGTCAACAACACACACGAGCTATCATCACTGGTCAGTGTTATGTCAACAACACACACGAGCTATCATCACTGGTCAGTGTTATGTCAACAACACACACGAGCTATCACCACTGGTCAGTGTTATGTCAAAAACACACACGAGCTATCACCACTGGTCAGTGTTATGTCAACAACACACACGAGCTATCACCACTGGTCAGTGCTATGTCAACAACACACACGAGCTATCACCACTGGTCAGTATTATGTCAACAACAAACACGAGCTATCACCACAGGTCAGTATTATGTCAACAACACACACGAGCTATCACCACTGGTCAGTGTTATGTCAACAACAAACACGAGCTATCACCACTGGTCAGTGTTATTTTATATGAACTATGATTTATACTCAACACTTTTTTGGTTCACCCAAGTTGCAGATCTTTACACTGATCAGGGATGGTAAATGTAGGGCCCATGTGCACTTCAAAAAGTCCCCTGTTCTCAGAGTATCGTGTTAAGCAGGGCTAGAGTTTGATGGTAGATCGAGCGTATCATACAGTTATAAATGAGACATTCACTTTATATTTTTTCCTTTGAGTTTCGTGAAGGAAGTTGGACGGGAGTGAGGGCCAAAGTGCGACTACCGATACATGAAATGAATGGATCTGTAAAGACTTTCACGTGCAGCGATTCCTTACTTTAATGGGATTTGTTTCTCTCTGGGCACGCCGTCGGCGTTATGGGACAATATTCATAATAACTTGCTTCGCCGATTGTTTCCCCGGGGGCGTTGTTCAGATTCTCCCACCCTCAAGGGCGTAGATTTGATGAATGTGATTTATTTGATCAGCTGTTTATTTTACTGGTCAGTGAATGTTCCGTGATGTGTCCTATTTATTGATACATTTATTGATTGATTGATATATTTAGTTTTTTTTCGTTTAAATTACTTTTGTTAAATGAATAAACCGTTCAAACTCTGGAAAGCAAGTGATATAATAAGAGTTATCGTTAATTTCCAATAATATTTTAACGAATAACCTTTTATTTTTAAATATTAATTTTATTTATAGCTCCACATCTAACAGTGTTCAAAGTGTGTGTTTTTATAAGCATGATAGAAACTGCATATATATTTTGTTTAATATTTCATTAATAAACATCAAACAGCCATAGAAACTGAACTCTCTAAATCTCTGAGTAAATGCATCTTTGTTAAGCTGTCATGACTTTTGACTCATCCCTTTTATAAATATTTAGCTTGTTTTGTTTATCTATTTCATTTTTAAAAAATTAAAATTATATTTTTTAATTATTTTTTTTAAAAGCATTTATTGTCGAATTTCCTAGACAAACCACGGCCATCTGGTTGAAAATGAGTCCCTATCCTTCCGTTCTCGATATGATAATACAGATAATATCAATATGACACGTGCATATCACGGGTTTTGAATTTCTGATTCTAAAAATATTATTTACGTTCGATATCCGATTTACGTTGTAACATAAGAAGCAATCATGTGTAGAGCGTAAAGCGTTTTAGTATTTCCGATTTTAAAATTAAGGAAACATGTGGATTGTGTTCAGGGGAAATTATTATTATAAAAATATGTATTGTTTAAAAAAAATTGAATCGGACAAATGGATAAAAATAATATCCCCGTTTTCATCATAATCTAAAAATCAGGGGCCCAATGGCAAAATACAAATGGATACTGGATCTGGATGACGATGCTCTGAAAAGCAGGTACTTGACATCAGTTCTTTTTTTTTTAATCTTATTAAACAAGTGTAGAATCCTATCAGGTTTGACACCATATGCACAGCTGCTTTCAAAATTTCCTTAATTAAATTCATTAACAATTTGAAAATCGCTCCAAAAACTTCATTAATTTAACAACCTTTTCCTCCGCAGCAGGGGAGTTGGGAGGAGCTGCATTATTGTAGCCTTTTTTTTACGCTATCATACCGAGCCATTGAAACAGCTGTAACAAAGCGAACAGTTGGTCTCTCGGCGCCTCCAAATGGCACTCACTGAGCATTGTTTTTTCCACTACAACTGCACGAGCTGCTGGCGTAGAATATTTCATAATCTTTTCAATGTTTTCAGTTGGTGATAGGTGAAGCGGGAAACTGATGGCTGCCACCAGAGCGTGTCATTAGCGCCATGTTGTCTACGTCATCTGACACGGGCTGGCAACTCTGAAGTTTAATTATGGACTAAAAAAAAATGTTATGCCATGATTCGATAGCCGAATGCTACAAATATATTTGAGAGATGTTTCTTCAACTAGGGAAATATTTGAAAACGGATCAGTCTGACGACTTTCTCGGTAAGAACAAGAAGGCCTCAGTTGTTGTCAATTATATTATCAAATGCGTATATTGCATTGTGCGTATATCACTGCTGATAATGTAGGTCAATTAGGATTTTTTTGCGAATTTTGTTTAAATTTGATGAGGATCACAGAGAGGGTGGAAAGAGTGAGTGGATATCGAGAGATTGGAGGGATAGAGGGTGGAAAGGGTGAGTGGATATCGAGAGATTGGAGGGATAGAGGGTGGAAAGGGTGAGTGGATATCGAGAGATTGGAGGGATAGAGGGTGGAAAGGGCGAGTGGATATCGAGAGATTGGAGAGACAGAGGGTGGAAAGAGTGAGTGGATATCGAGAGATTGGAGGGATAGAGGGTGGAAAGGGTGAGTGGATATCGAGAGATTGGAGGGATAGAGGGTGAAAAGGGTGAGTGGATATCGAGAGATTGGAGGGATAGAGGGTGGAAAGAGTGAGTGGATATCGAGAGATTGGAGGGATAGAGGGTGGAAAGAGTGAGTGGATATCGAGAGATTGGAGGGATAGAGGGTGGAAAGGGTGAGTGGATATCGAGAGATTGGAGGGATAGAGGGTGGAAAGGGCGAGTGGATATCGAGAGATTGGAGAGACAGAGGGTGGAAAAGGCGTATGGATATCGAGAGATTGGAGACATAGAGGGTGGAAAGGGCGTATGGATATCGAGATATTGGAGACAGAGGGTGGAAAAGGCGTATGGATATCGAGAGATTGGAGACATAGAGGGTGGAAAGGGCGTATGGATATCGAGAGATTCGAGAGACAGAGGGTGGAAAGGGCGTATGGGGATTGAGAGGATTGAGGAGATAATGGTGGAAAGGGCGTATGGAAATCCGAAGGTTTGAGGGGAGAGAAAGGTTAGGAAGTGTCTCTGTCCAACTGCTACACATTTGCCCAACTGCTACACATTTTTCCAATTGCTACACATTTGCCCAGTTGCTATACATTTGCCCAACTGCTACACATTTGTTAAACCGCTACATATTACTCCAATTTCTACACATTTGTCCATTCGCTACACATTTGTCCATTTGCTACACATTTGTCCATTTGCTACAAATTCGTCCATTTGCTACACATTTGTTCATTTGCTACACATTTGTCCATTAGCTAAACATTTGTCCATTTGCTACACATTTCCAACTGCAAAACAACTGTCAAACTGCTGCCCTTTTTCCCACCACAAAATTCGTGTCTCCAGCATTCTATCATTCCATCATCGCCCTCGTCACTGTGAAAGAAAGGCGACATCACACTCGATACTTTTTAGTTTGATATTCATTTCTTTAAAAATGTAACAACACCATCTTTAGTTTCACAAGTCTCTACGGCCAATTCACTGAATAGCTTTACTCCTTTCCCAGAAACCTCTTGGGTCCAAAGCTACGCCCACGCAATGTGTCAGCCATACGTTGTCACCCCCGTCACGCCCCTGGCGGTGTGCAGCCACCCAGACAGAGCTTTTAAACACACCGTTTTCTCCCCCCCCGTCGCTCCCACCCACCATTTTACGTTTAGTTGTTTTTTTTTATTTTGTTTTTTGTGTTCCATTTCATGGTTGGGTCTTTTTTTTTCTGTCTCAATATCGGCCGCTGGATCAATACCTGCCGGCTCCTAGACCGCGCACGGCGAGGGCACATATTAGTTTGCTCGGGCACATCTTTTTATTTTTTTTTTATTTTGGGGCACATTTGTCGGCTCGCAGCTTGACACGGGGGTTCTGGCTGAGATTTTGCGTCACGTGCTCACCTGGTTAAATTATTCAGCGAGGCCCCCGTGCTCACATGCGCCAGCTAATATCCTGGCAGGCCATACTTGCATGGAGACACAACGTCAGGGCAACGCGCGGTCTTTCAACGTGTCAAATGCTGGCGCAGTCGCTTCTGTGTGAGGCAGAGAGGGAGATGGGAGGAAGTATTAAAAGAGGTCTAATGGTTGATGGTGTTGGGGTTTTTAAAAAAACAGTTTTTAAATTAAGAAGTGGATTGCAGAGATTTAAGTTGAATTTCAGATTTGTTGATTGACCTATTTCATAAATGAGTTGTTCTCCCCCCCCCCCCCCCCCCTCCCATTGTTTTTTATGAAATAATTTAGATTGGATGTCATAAACTAAAAATATATAATTTAAAATGTGACGTCATATTACAGCATCTTAATCTTTTATGGTTTTCATTCATTTTTTTTTTTTTAAAGTCAAGATGAAATTGTTCATTATAAGGTCAAATTGAAATAGTTCATTATATGGTCAAGATTAAAAAGTTCATTATAAGGTGGTAATAGAGGAGGGGGGGGGGGGGGGGGAATGAAAACAGGTAAATTAAAAAAAGGCGGTAGGGGGGGCGGGCTAAAAATCTTTTATCCCCCCCCCCCACAAACCCCCCCCTCAGGACGGCCCCCACACGGGCCCCTCACCCAAGTCCCCCGCCTGGGCGCCTGGGCGCCTGGGCGCTGACCAGGACCCCGCCTGGGGACCGCCCCAACCATGAGGCACCCGGTCGATCCGACACTATGCGTTTAAACAGTGCACTCGATCGACTTTCTCTAGGAGTTGGGATGGAAAAATTTACGTCCTAATATCTTCCCCCACCCATCCCGGGAAAGCGTCAGACGCCCTATAAGAGGGGTTCCACAGCTGGTTTCCCCAACGTGACTAGTTCACGCTGTAGCTGGGACGAAACGGTTGCCTAGGGGCAGCGTTATCACTGCTGCATTTTTTGAATCCTCGGCCAGAGTTTACCACCCTCGCCTCTGGCCTCATACCCGTCAACGGCAACTTGTAATCATGATCCCTACCCTGGCTCTACCTAACTTTCCGACTGCGGAATATCCCAGCCGGCAGCCCTGTGGGAGCTGTTTTATGTACGGCAGGTACAGAGCACACCCTTTGTCTGTACACGCGGGGCGTGCCCAGTAGTTATGTTTCCAGGCACACGCCGAGGGGGTCGGTGGCCGACGTTTCCTAATCTGAAATGTAGCATCCGAGAGTTATTTTATTCAATTTTTTCTTTTTTTTTTTTTAAATTTTTTTTTTATTTTTATTTTCATAAATTCAAATTATTCAAATGATCTGCGATTTAGGAATAAAGAGAAAAAAGCGAACGACTTTTTTTTTTATATAAAAAAATAAAATAAAAAAGATTTACTTTAAAATTTCTTCTTTGTCAACGTCCTGAGGAGTCTAGACGTTGTTTGAGCTGTTTCTTTTCCTTCTTTCAAATAATCCCCGGGGAATTTCATTTTAGCAGATTTGAAACATTTGTGTTTGTAAGTCCACAATTTAATCTATGAGGAAATAAACAAAGAAAAGCAATTCAAACTAATGTTTATTACATCTGATATAATCTCTTTGTATCATCAAATTTTCTTACAACAAATGGAATCCATTGATCGGAATCGAACTCGCAACCGCCTGGTAATAAGGTGGACTCAACCATGGTACTAACTATTTGCTTATTTTCGGATAAGGAAGGAGGGCTAAGACAATAAACCCATTGGAGCTGCAGTGCTGTTTGTTTTCCACGCTGTCAACCAAACTGGAACTAGGGGGTGCCAGTCCCTGAAGTTTCAGCACGCCGTTTAAGACGACCCCCCCCCCAACTTAAGTCGTCTTACAGATTTCAACATCTTAAAGATGGTCAAACAAAAGATTTATTATGTGGCTTACTTTTGCTAGAGAGTTTTCAGTTTGATTGCTGTAACCCCCACCACAAATATGTCCCTTATTGTGGCTAATTATGTCCCTTATAATGGCAAATCATGTCCCTTATAGGGGATAATTATTTGCCTTATTGTGGCTAATAAACTATATCCCTTATAGTGGCGAATTATGTCCCTTATAATGGCTAATTATGTTCCTTATAGAGGATAATTATGTCCCTTTAGTGGCTAATAAACGATATCTCTAACAGTGGCTAATGAATGGTGTCCCTCATAATGGCTAATATACTATGTCCCTCAAAATGGCTAATATACTATGTCCCTCATAATGGCTAATATACTGTGTCCCTCAAAATGGCTAGTATACTCTGTCCCTAATAATGGCTAATATACTATGTCCCTCATAATGGCTAATATACTATGTCCCTCATAATGGCTAATATACTATGTCCCTCATAATGGCTAATATACTATGTCCCTCATAATGGCTAATATACTATGTCCCTCATAATGGCTAGTATACTCTGTCCCTAATAATGGCTAATATACTATGTCCCTCATAATGGCTAATATACTATGTCCCTCATAATGGCTAATATACTATGTCCCTCATAATGGCTAATATACTATGTCCCTCATAATGGCTAATATACTATGTCCCTCATAATGGCTAGTATACTCTGTCCCTCATAATGGCTAATATACTATGTCCCTCATAATGGCTAATATACTATGTCCCTCATAATGGCTAATATACTATGTCCCTCATAATGGCTAATATACTATGTCCCTCATAATGGCTAATATACTATGTCCCTCATAATGGCTAATATACTATGTCCCTTATAGTGGCTAATAATTCCTTTCATCCTAAAACTATGTGTTTAAAGAGTTGGTAACGAAAGACAAGATTAATAAGGTATGATGCTGATTTTGACCACCTATAATAGATATAGTGATAATGTTGTTTTTTTTAAAATCTATAATAGATATAGTGAGGGTGTTTTTAGTTTTCTATAATAGATATAGTGATAGTGTTTTTATTTATCTATAATAGATATAGTGATGGTGTTTTTAGTTTTCTATAATAGATATAGTGATGGTGTTTTTATTTATCTATAATAGATATAGTGATGGTGTTTTTAGTTTTCTATAATAGATATAGTGATGGTGTTTTTATTTATCTATAATAGATATAGTGATGGTGTTTTTAGTTTTCTATAATAGATATAGTGATGGTGTTTTTATTTATCTATAATAGATATAGTGATGGTGTTTTTAGTTTTCTATAATAGATATAGCGATGGTGTTTTTATTTATCTATAATAGATATAGTGATGGTGTTTTTAGTTTTCTATAATAGATATAGTGATGGTGTTTTTATTTATCTATAATAGATATAGTGATGGTGTTTTTAGTTTTCTATAATAGATGTAGCGATGGTGTTTTTATTTATATATAATAGATATAGTGATGGTGTTTTTATTTATCTATAACATATATATGATCATGTTTTTATCGGTCTATATGGAGACAATCAAAATTAGCCACCTAACGCCCTACGCCACCCTCACACACACACATGCATACTCCCAAACGCTTAGCCATTTGGACCCCAGGGCCCAGAATAGCTACCAAGAAATGTTTCAAAGGGCTACTCTAGTTCTGAACAAGTTGATTGGACCAGGACGGCTTTAGCAGAGCAATAACCAGATATCAGAGTCCGGCTAATTTTGAAGTGCTTTTTACAAGCGTAAAAAAAAACAACCATTTGTAGTTAAAGAGATTTTGTGCATTTTAAACGGAAGATGAAAATGTTTGCAATTAAACGAAGTGTTAAGACTTTAATCTGCCGATGATTAAAAAAAAACAACCAAATAACATTAAACACATATTTGTACTCCGGTGGACGCCATTTCTGTTTCTAAAAAATTTGTAAGCTCTATTAAAGGGGAGAGCAAAGCAGTCGACTGTGTATTTGTGTGTTCCATGCGACAAAAGTTGTCCCACCTTGAGACTGACACGCTTTCACTGGCACTGTTTGCTCTGGGTTGTTTTCAAACAGCGGACCGAAGGCTGCACGATGGAGGTGGGGGGAGGGGGAGGGGGGAGGAAGGGGGGTGGGCGTTGGTTGAGAAATTATGAGCAAAAATGACTCGCTCATTGATCGGGTGAGCAAGACCTGTCGATACTTCTCGGGAAACCCATTGGACCATGAATCTTTCAGGGCTTAACTAGCAATCCACAGTTCATCTTTTCAACCGGGGAAGCTATGCGTCCTTGTCATATTCAAATCACTTTCTTCAACCCTCCTCCTTTCCCCCACTCAACACACACACACACACAAACAGACTTTTTATTTTATTTTATTTAAGCCCGTTTATGAGTAATTCATTTAATATGTTGAAATCTGACCCACCCAGAGATCTAGTTTTAGATCATTTAAGTGATTCAAAGATTGCGTTTAAATTGTACAGATGTTTGGCATCTTCGCTTAAAAAGCTGATAGTGTTGAAACTAAACTTTAATAGAGGAAATGTTTGTAAGGAGATCTATTAAAGGAATTATTTGGACGAAGGTGTTCCATACGGAACGTTGATAGGAAAGTAATATAAGTGCCGTAGACACTCAGTGGGGGATTAGGGTGGGTGCTGTTGATAGGGCAGAATTCGACCCATTTTTGAAACCGTAGGCCCAGTTGAAAAACAAGCTTTTGGCTTTCTCTCGGGGCCAACGTCACTGAGCATTTAGAAGATCGAGGAAAGGGCTAAGACTCTTGTTGCCTCGTACCCAGATGGCTTGGAAGACACACTAGCGATTGAGCTGAAACAGCTTGCTGGTGTTTCGCCGACTCCGAAACCGCTGACTGAACGAATCAGCGGAGCTTACCCTCTTACAGGCTTCGGGCGCCGTTGGTTCTTTCTCAGACTTTTCCAAACGTCGAGATTGTGTTGCGCATCTATCTGCGCATGATGGTGTCCAATGTCTCCGGTGAGCGCAGCTTCTCAAAGTTGGGAATAGGCAAAAAAGGAACAGGGGTCCTCAATGGGGTAGGTAAGTCTAAGCATGCTCAGGCTCATGGGCACTCAACATGAGCTTCTGCGCGGCCTTGACTTCACTGACACGGTCGAAGAATTCGCGCTTTCCTAAGCCTCGAAAAACAGCAATATAAGTAGGCAGTACTAGCGCAGTAGTAAGAGTGATTAGTATGTCTAGACTAAGTTGATCTGGTTTAGCCTTTTCTGCATTAAGTGCACTGTTTAGACAATTGCTACTGCATTTTGGTGGTGCACAGCTTGATGGTGATCTGGAGTTGCTACGCTAATACGTCTTTATTATTATTCATGTTCAGTAAAGTCTGGCTGGTCGCGCCGCAAGCAGTTAAGGCTCCTTAGTCGTTCTGTGTGCGCAAGACGAGTGTCGAAAGCACATTTACGCAATCCAAAGAAAAATTGGCTTTTTTGTGTTACAGCATCACGTCAAATGTCGCCTCAATCCAGCCCTGTAGACACTCGAGCATTGTTATTATGGGTTGTTTAATTCCATTTTACAGTACTGTAAGGCAGGGGTCGGTACAGTACTGTAAGGCAGGGGTCGGTACAGTACTGTAAGGCAGGGGTCGGTGCAGTACTGTAAGGCAAGGGTCGGGAACCTTTTGGTATAGTGTACCAAAGTTAGAATTATTCATCATTCAGCATGACATTAACTTATAAGTCTACCACCAAAGGCGCATTTTTTGTAATTTATAATTATTTTATTGGCCTTCCACGTGCCAGTGAAAATTGCTATGCGTGCCACGTCTGGCACGCGTGCTGTAGGCTGCCGACCCCCACTTTAAGGTAATCAGAGCTGACGTCATTGATCAATCTATTTACTATTTTCTGTTTCCACGGTAATAACTATATGGGTGCTGGGTGCCGACCGTTCTAAACTGAGTTGATCCCCACCAAAACCTGGACAAGCAAAACCATCTCCAGCACCCCGGGTGGACAGGACTTGTTAACCTTGAATGGCTGTTCATCTAAGAGAAGGAAACTCTGAATTCAAAACTGGAGACTGAGACGCATAAGCGGATAAAACTGACACAATGAATATTCCGGCAACTCCTGCGACGCCACTGGTTCCAAGCTGTATCATCCACGCATGATGTTCTCTTGGGTTAGACGCACATGCGTGGAGAGTGGCGATTAGCTCTCTAAGGACCCCGCTAATCTTGCTAAATAAACATTCCTGGCCTTGTGATATCGTCTTGCGAGGTCTACACTACCGTCGCATTGTGACGGACGGATGCCAGCAATATATATGATCACGGTAGCAAAACAACGTCATGGAGCACGTAATTGTTTATTATGTCATCGCGTGTCTACAAAAAAAAAAACAAAGTTAAAAAAGCAAGTCGTTCTGTCAGCTCGTCCCTGCAGACCCATCTGTCCATAAACTTCAGTTTCAGATTTCAAGCAACTCTCTAAGGAGCTATCATACATAATTAATCAATATTCTTTTATTTTTTAAAGTCGTAATGAAAAGTCATCAATATGATGTAGCAGTTGTATCATTTCCATCGACAATCTTGGACTTTTTCTAAATAAGTTATAAATTTTCAAGAAAGAACTGTTTGTTCTTTCTAATGAACTATCCATACGTTTTGAAGTTGAAGACGATGAGCCTAAAATCAAGGAATCCTATTTGGACATTAATCGACATTTGATAGTTTAGTTTATGCTGGTTTTAAAAAGATTTCTTATCATATCCGCCCCTTTTCATACAAGACATGCGAGAAGTATATAATAGTGAGTTTATTCAAGCGTGACTGCAGCGAACCATGTCTTTGCATTGACAGCCCTGTTGTCAGACAGCCCTGTTGTCAGACAGCCCTGTTGTCAGACAGCCCTGTTGTCAGACTGCTCAATTTTGTATTCAGTAAGCCTCGAGCATTTGCAAATGACGGAATAGAGAAATGTTCGTTAGAACCTATTTGCATTCGAAATTTTTCATATCTCTGCGAAATCTGCGAAAAGTTTTTATGCTTTTAATTTTGTTTATGAAGTTTCTTGTGTTTTTTTTTTTTAATAATGTATAAGCATTTTTAGTGACTCGTAACAAATGTTTGCTATTCTTAATGATCAGCGGCCTGTTCCAGAATATTACATAGTGAATGTTCGAGGTATTACTGTATAGCCATGTTGTGATGGTGCTAAATCGTGTATACAGCCATGTTAAGATGGTGCTAAACCATGTATATAAACATGTTGTGATGGTGCTAATCTTGTATATAGGCACGCTGTGACGGTGCTAAATCTTGCATAACCTCGAGTTGATGATGTTGCTTGTACTATGTTGTTTTTCTACAACACCGTAGCTATTAACATTTTTTAAAGATACAAGCACCATCTTCAAACATTTTGTAATAAACTGAAAGTATTTTCGGCCCTGCGTTATTGTGTGACTGTGGGATGAGATCGATTTCAACTGATCATTTAGGGAAGCCGTCTAAGAAGATGAGAACGATTCGCTCGTGTACGTCCGACTTGACTAAGCCTCTAGCTTATAACGGCCACCCAGGCGTGCACTATGAAACGGTGTACTGGACTTTCTAAGTTCAAGATCATTTATTCATGCTGAAAGTCTATATTTCTAAAACAGAATTGGAAATTTTATAAGAATATAGTTTAGACTATTTTGCTTGTATGTATATATATATATATAAATATATATATATATAGATAGATAGATAGATAGATAGATAGATAGATAGATAGATAGATAGATAGATAGATAGATAGATAGATAGATAGATAGATAGATAGATAGATAGATAGATAGATAGATAGATAGATAGATAGATAGATAGATAGATAGATAGATAGATAGATAGATAGATAGATAGATAGATAGATAGATAGATAGATAGACAGATAGACAGATAGATAGATAGAAAGATAGATAGATAGATAGACAGATAGACAGATAGACAGATGGACGGATGGACGGATGGACGGATGGATGGATGGGTGGATGGATGGACGGATGGATGGATGGATGGATGGATGGATGGATAGATGGATGGATAGATGGATAGATAGATAGACGGATAGACGGATAGATAGACAGACAGACAGATAGATAGACAGACAGACAGACAGATAGATAGACAGACAGACAGACAGATAGACAGACAGACAGACAGAGAGACAGACAGACAGACGGACGGATGGATATAGATATAGATATAGATATAGATATAGATATAGATATAGATATAGATATAGATATAGATATAGATATAGATATAGATATAGATATAGATATAGATATAGATATAGATATAGATATAGATATAGATATAGATATAGATATAGATATAGATATAGATATAGATATAGATATAGATATAGATATAGATATAGATATAGATATAGATATAGATATAGATATAGATATACTTTCAGTGACTGTGAAGATGGAGTGTACGTCCATACAAGATTTGATGGAAGACTGTTCAATATCGCCCGCCTTTGATCAAAGACCAAAGTAAAAAATGTGCAGGGGCTGGTTAATCGCCTGTAACACGATTGTAAAGAGTTTGGTCTTTCGATTAGTCTACAGAAAACTCATGTAATGATGCAAGAAGCACCGTCCCCTCAAATCATATCTATTGAGGGTCATAATCTTTCGGTTGTTGATCATTTCATATACCTGGGATCCAACATTTCTAGTTCTCTCTCCGTTGATGAAGAGATCAATATCAGGATTGCAAAAGCAGCAGCAACTATGGCTAAACTGAAATAAGTGTATATCAGGCATGCGTGCTTAGCACGCTCCTATAGGGTAGTGAAGTGTGGACCACATATACCAGTCAGGAGCGGAAACTCAACAGCTTCCATCAAAGATGTCTGCGTCGCATTTTGCGCATTCGTTGGCAGGACAGAGTGCCTAACGTAGAGGTCTTGGAACGTGCAGACATGATTAGCATATTCTCCTATCTTATCAAGAGACGCCTTCGCTGGTTAGGTCATGTACGGAGAATGGAGGAAGGACGTATCCTAAAGATACTGCTGTATGGAGAGTTGGCAGAGGGGACAAGACATATTGGACGACCGTGCCTGAGATTTATTGACGTTTGAAAACGTAGAATGAGGGAAGCCAATATAGAAACAAACGAATGGGAGTTCATTGCCTAACATCGCTCCAACTGGCGTACAGCAGTGTTTGGAGGAGTGAAAAAGGCAGAATTTACTCGAAATGAGGCCCTCGAATCAAAAAGAACAATTCGAAAATTCAAGAATTTACCGGGTTTCAACATTCTCCTGCGAGAGATGCGGCCGTGATTGCCATTCAAGGATTGGCCTAGTGAGCCACTCGTCAAAGTGTAGAACTATATAGCTACTCCATCGTCTCACGGAGAAGGAAGGATGCCATAATAATAGATATAGATTTTGTTGTTGTTGACAGTTCTTAATTGTTTTGTATGAAAAATTTCCTGCGTAACGCTCATGGGCTAAGAATTAAGATTTCAGATTTTTCCTTGCAAATGGCGGACGACTGTTTGAAAAGCTCTTTTCGTTACTTTTTATCATCAAAAGCGTTTTAGAGTGGCTCTTTATCAGGCGATACCTAGTCATAGAGGCGACAATGTTCTAGGGTTTACAATGAGTCATAGAGACTTTAAGGCTCTTTGGTTTATGTTGGGTCATATAGCCTCCAATGCTCTTGGGTTGATAATGAGTCATAGACCCCAATGCTCTTTGTTTATGTTGAATCACAGAGACTTTAATGCTCTTTGGCTTATGTTGAGGGATTGGGGAATCACTTCATCTCATTAGAATGAATTTCAAGATATTTAATTTTTGCCGCAGTTTTAATATGTTATCAAACTCGTCCTACATAGGACACAATTATCTCAGATAATGAACCAAATGTTTATTTGTCGGCCTGAGTGTGGAACTTCATGGGACACATGTATCTGCCACAATGAACCTAATGTTTGTACGTTGGCCTGTGTTTGGACCTTCATAGGACACAGATATACGCAACAAGGAACCAAATGTTTGTATGTTGGCCTGTGGGTGGACCTTCATAGGACACAGGTATCTGGTGGAAGGAACCAAATTTTTGTATGTTGGCCTGTGTGTGGACCTTCATAGGACACATGTATCTGCCACAAGGAACCAAATGTTTGTATGTTGGCCTGTGTGTGGACCTTCATGTTCTCTTTAAGGTTTGTTGGTTCGTGTGCAAATCGTACAGTTGTATGCAAAGTTTTACGGCATCATTTTTTTACAGCCCACAAACACAAACACACACTTACATGGAAATTTGCTGCGCGGATACTCAAAACTGCTGCGCGGCGTCTGTGAGATAGCTGCGCGGCCGCGCAGCTTAAAGGGAACATTGGACATAGAAGGAACCAAAAGTTTGTATGTTGGCCTGTGTGTGGGGTTGTATTTATTTATTTTTGGGTAAAAATTGCAAGGGCTTTGATACGGCGATAAAGAAAAAGGGGACAAATCTAGCGCTGAGCATGGCAAGTGGTAATCAACACCACAATAGCAATCTTTAAGATTATAGTTTTTCATTTTTTAAATCCCAACAGTGGACCGCAGACACTTTGAGATGGCATTCCGTCATTTACAATCAACCTTTAATCAAATAATATTGCCCAATCAATGATTTTGATGTTTACTTTTCAAAGTTTGAACTTGAGAAATTTCAATTTGGTAAAAGTTGGACCGTGTCTCGTCGAAGACGTATTGACGTTTGTTAAAAAAGCTAGTTTAACCTGGAGTAGTCAGAAATGAAATGCCGCTGTGAAGTAAAGCAATCTCGGTATTTAAATGTTTATTTTTATATTTAAATGATAACATGCATAATTGCTTAGAGATTCCTTGGTAAATAAAGGGGGGGGGGGGTTGGAGAAAGGCTTTTAAAAAATATAAATTCGTGATAAAAACCATTTTCGGAAATTGGTCCGAAAGAAATTAGTTTTAAAAGAAAATGGGTCGACAGTCATAATTGAAAGTTGTTTTAAACGGAAGTTCTGTTGGATATGAAATTTATTTGATGCAGTTTTTTAAATTCATTTTTAAAATGATGTCAAGGGAATGTGCCAGTGAAAAATGGGGAACATGACACTTTTTTAAAAAAATGTATGTGTTATTTCCCTCATTATTTAATTTTGAACATACTCTAGTTCGAACAAACTTCAGTTCGAACAGAGTTCAGTTGAAATATACTTTAGTTCAAACATACGTAAGTTGAAACAAACTTGATTAGTATAAATTTCCGGTAACATTTTAAAACGTATGTTACAGTATGTTATGTCCGAAATGTGTTAAACAGGAGTGAGCCCCAATGTTGCTATGTTGAACAGGAGTGAGCCCCAATGATGCGATGTTGAACAGGAGTGAGCTCGAATGTTGCTATGTTGAACAGGAGTGAGCTCGAATGTTGCTATGTTGAACAGCTGAGTGAGACCGAATGTTTCATGTTGAACTGGAGTGAGACCGAATGTTGCTATGTTGAACAGGAGTGAGCTCGAATGTTGATATGTTGAACAGCTGAGTGAGACCGAATGTTGCTATGTTGAACAGCTGAGTGAGACTGAATGTTGCTATGTTGAACAGCTGAGTGAGACCGAATGTTGCTATGTTGAACAGCTGAGTGAGACCGACTGTTGCTATGTTGAACAGCTGAGTGAGACCGAATGTTGCTATGTTGAACAGCTGAGTGAGACCGAATGTTGCTATGTTGAACAGGAGTGAGACCGAATGTTGCTATGTTGAACAGCTGAGTGAGACCGAATGTTGCTATGTTGAACAGGAGCGAGTTCGAATTTTGCTATGTTGAACAGGAGTGAGCTCGAATGTTGCTATGTTGAACAGCTGAGTGAGACCGAATGTTGCTATATGAAACAGGAGTGAGCTCGAATGTTGTTATGTTGAACAGGAGTGAGCTCAAATGTTGCTATGTTGAACAGGAGTGAGACTGAATGTTGCTACGTTGAACAGGAGCGAGCTCAAATGTTGCTATGTTGAACAGGAGTGAGCTCAAATGTTGCTATGTTGAACAGGAGCGAGCTCAAATGTTGCTATGTTGAACAGCTGAGTGAGACCGAATGTTGCTATATGAAACAGGAGAGAGCTCGAATGTTGTTATGTTGAACAGGAGTGAGCTCGAATGTTGCTACGTTGAACAGGAGTGAGACTGAATGTTGCTATGTTGAACAGGAGTGAGACCGAATGTTGCTATGTTGAACAGGAGTGAGACCGAATGTTGCTATGTTGAACAGGAGTGAGACCGAATGTTGCTATGTTGAACAGGAGCGAGCTCAAATGTTGCTATGTTGAACAGGAG
>CAXITT010000006.1:2985276-3012484 GCA_964033795.1 Lymnaea stagnalis
GAATGTTGCTATGTTGAACAGGAGCGAGCTCAAATGTTGCTATGTTGAACAGGAGTGAGACTGAATGTTGCTATGTTGAACAGGAGCGAGCTCAAATGTTGCTATGTTGAACAGGAGTGAGACTGAATGTTGCTATGTTGAACAGGAGTGAGACCGAATGTTGCTATGTTGAACAGCTGAGTGAGACCGAATGTTGCTATGTTGAACAGGAGCGAGCTCGAATGTTGCTATGTTGAACAGGAGCGAGCTCAAATGTTGCTATGTTGAACAGGAGTGAGCTCGAATGTTGCTACGTTGAACAGGAGCGAGCTCAAATGTTGCTATGTTGAACAGGAGCGAGCTCAAATGTTGCTATGTTGAACAGCTGAGTGAGACCGAATGTTGCTATATGAAACAGGAGTGAGCTCGAATGTTGTTATGTTGAACAGGAGTGAGCTCAAATGTTGCTATGTTGAACAGGAGTGAGCTCGAATGTTGCTACGTTGAACAGGAGCGAGCTTGAATGTTGCTATGTTGAACAGGAGTGAGACCGAATGTTGCTATGTTGAACAGGAGTGAGACCGAATGTTGCTATGTTGAACAGGAGTGAGACCGAATGTTGCTATGTTGAACAGGAGCGAGCTCAAATGTTGCTATGTTGAACAGGAGTGAGACTGAATGTTGCTATGTTGAACAGGAGCGAGCTCAAATGTTGCTATGTTGAACAGGAGTGAGACTGAATGTTGCTATGTTGAACAGGAGTGAGAATGTTGCTATGTTGAACAGCTGAGTGAGACCGAATGTTGCTATGTTGAACAGGAGCGAGCTCGAATGTTGCTATGTTGAACAGGAGTGAGACTGAATGTTGCTATGTTGAACAGGAGCGAGCTCAAATGTTGCTATGTTGAACAGGAGTGAGCTCAAATGTTGCTATGTTGAACAGCTGAGTGAGACCGAATGTTGCTATGTTGAACAGGAGCGAGCTCGAATGTTGCTATGTTGAACAGGAGTGAGACTGAATGTTTCTATGTTGAACAGGAGCGAGCTCAAATGTTGCTATGTTGAACAGGAGTGAGACTGAATGTTGCTATGTTGAACAGGAGCGAGCTCAAATGTTGCTATGTTGAACAGGAGTGAGACTGAATGTTGCTATGTTGAACAGGAGTGAGCTCGAATGTTGCTATGTTGAACAGGAGTGAGACCGAATGTTGCTATGTTGAACAGGAGTGAGACCGAATGTTGCTATGTTGAACAGCTGAGTGAGACCGAATGTTGCTATGTTGAACAGGAGTGAGACCGAATGTTGCTATGTTGAACAGCTGAGTGAGACCGAATGTTGCTATGTTGAACAGCTGAGTGAGACCGACTGTTGCTATGTTGAACAGCTGAGTGAGACCGAATGTTGCTATGTTGAACAGGAGTGAGACCGAATGTTGCTATGTTGAACAGCTGAGTGAGACCGAATGTTGCTATGTTGAACTGGAGTGAGCTCAAATGTTGCTATGTTGAACAGGAGTGAGCTCGAATGTTGCTATGTTGAACAGCTGAGTGAGACCGAATGTTGCTATGTTGAACAGCTGAGTGAGACCGAATGTTGCTATGTTGAACTGGAGTGAGCTCAAATGTTGCTATGTTGAACAGGAGTGAGCTCGAATGTTGCTATGTTGAACAGGAGTGAGCTCGAATGTTGCTATGTTGAACTGGAGTGAGCTCAAATGTTGCTATGTTGAACAGGAGTGAGCTCGAATGTTGCTATGTTGAACAGGAGTGAGCTCGAATGTTGCTATGTTGAACAGGAGTGAGCTCAAATGTTGCTATGTTGAACAGGAGTGAGCTCGAATGTTGCTATGTTGAACTGGAGTGAGCTCGAATGTTGCTATGTTGAACTGGAGTGAGCTCGAATGTTGCTATGTTGAACAGCTGAGTGAGACCGAATGTTGCTATGTTGAACAGCTGAGTGAGACCGAATGTTGCTATGTTGAACAGGAGTGAGACCGAATGTTGCTATGTTGAACAGGAGTGAGACCGAATGTTGCTATGTTGAACAGGAGTGAGCTCGAATGTTGCTATGTTGAACAGGAGTGAGCTCGAATGTTGCTATGTTGAACAGGAGTGAGCTCGAATGTTGCTATGTTGAACAGGAGTGAGCTCGAATGTTGCTATGTTGAACAGGAGTGAGCTCGAATGTTGCTATGTTGAACAGGAGTGAGCTCGAATGTTGCTATGTTGAACAGGAGTGAGCTCGAATGTTGCTATGTTGAACAGGAGTGAGCTCGAATGTTGCTATGTTGAACAGGAGTGAGCTCGAATGTTGCTATGTTGAACAGGAGTGAGCTCGAATGTTGCTATGTTGAACAGGAGTGAGCTCGAATGTTGCTATGTTGAACAGGAGTGAGCTCGAATGTTGCTATGTTGAACAGGAGTGAGCTCGAATGTTGCTATGTTGAACAGGAGTGAGCTCGAATGTTGCTATGTTGAACAGGAGTGAGCTCGAATGTTGCTATGTTGAACAGGAGTGAGCTCGAATGTTGCTATGTTGAACAGGAGTGAGCTCGAATGTTGCTATGTTGAACAGGAGTGAGCTCGAATGTTGCTATGTTGAACAGGAGTGAGCTCGAATGTTGCTATGTTGAACAGGAGTGAGCTCGAATGTTGCTATGTTGAACAGGAGTGAGCTCGAATGTTGCTATGTTGAACAGGAGTGAGCTCGAATGTTGCTATGTTGAACAGGAGTGAGCTCGAATGTTGCTATGTTGAACAGGAGTGAGCTCGAATGTTGCTATGTTGAACAGGAGTGAGCTCGAATGTTGCTATGTTGAACAGGAGTGAGCTCGAATGTTGCTATGTTGAACAGGAGTGAGCTCGAATGTTGCTATGTTGAACAGGAGTGAGCTCGAATGTTGCTATGTTGAACAGGAGTGAGCTCGAATGTTGCTATGTTGAACAGGAGTGAGCTCGAATGTTGCTATGTTGAACAGGAGTGAGACCGAATGTTGCTATGTTGAACAGGAGTGAGACCGAATGTTGCTATGTTGAACAGGAGTGAGACCGAATGTTGCTATGTTGAACAGGAGCGAGCTCGAATGTTGCTATGTTGAACAGGAGCGAGCTCGAATGTTGCTATGTTGAACAGGAGCGAGCTCGAATGTTGCTATGTTGAACAGGAGTGAGCTCGAATGTTGCTATGTTGAACAGGAGCGAGCTCGAATGTTGCTATGTTGAACAGGAGTGAGCTCGAATGTTGCTATGTTGAACAGGAGTGAGCTCGAATGTTGCTATGTTGAACAGGAGCGAGCTCGAATGTTGCTATGTTGAACAGGAGCGAGCTCGAATGTTGCTATGTTGAACAGGAGCGAGACCGAATGTTGCTATGTTGAACAGGAGTGAGCTCGAATGTTGCTATGTTGAACAGGAGCGAGCTCGAATGTTGCTATGTTGAACAGGAGTGAGCTCGAATGTTGCTATGTTGAACAGGAGTGAGCTCGAATGTTGCTATGTTGAACAGGAGTGAGCTCGAATGTTGCTATGTTGAACAGGAGTGAGCTCGAATGTTGCTATGTTGAACAGGAGTGAGCTCGAATGTTGCTATGTTGAACAGGAGTGAGCTCGAATGTTGCTATGTTGAACAGGAGTGAGCTCGAATGTTGCTATGTTGAACAGGAGTGAGCTCGAATGTTGCTATGTTGAACAGGAGTGAGCTCGAATGTTGCTATGTTGAACAGGAGTGAGCTCGAATGTTGCTATGTTGAACAGGAGTGAGCTCGAATGTTGCTATGTTGAACAGGAGTGAGCTCGAATGTTGCTATGTTGAACAGGAGTGAGCTCGAATGTTGCTATGTTGAACAGGAGTGAGCTCGAATGTTGCTATGTTGAACAGGAGTGAGCTCGAATGTTGCTATGTTGAACAGGAGTGAGCTCGAATGTTGCTATGTTGAACAGGAGTGAGCTCGAATGTTGCTATGTTGAACAGGAGTGAGCTCGAATGTTGCTATGTTGAACAGGAGTGAGCTCGAATGTTGCTATGTTGAACAGGAGTGAGCTCGAATGTTGCTATGTTGAACAGGAGTGAGCTCGAATGTTGCTATGTTGAACAGGAGTGAGCTCGAATGTTGCTATGTTGAACAGGAGTGAGCTCGAATGTTGCTATGTTGAACAGGAGTGAGCTCGAATGTTGCTATGTTGAACAGGAGTGAGCTCGAATGTTGCTATGTTGAACAGGAGTGAGACCGAATGTTGCTATGTTGAACAGGAGTGAGACCGAATGTTGCTATGTTGAACAGGAGTGAGACCGAATGTTGCTATGTTGAACAGGAGTGAGACTGAATGTTGCTATGTTGAACAGGAGTGAGCTCGAATGTTGCTATGTTGAACAGGAGTGAGACCGAATGTTGCTATGTTGAACAGGAGTGAGACCGAATGTTGCTATGTTGAACTGGAGTGAGCTCAAATGTTGCTATGTTGAACAGGAGTGAGACCGAATGTTGCTATGTTGAACAGGAGTGAGACCGAATGTTGCTATGTTGAACAGGAGTGAGCTCGAATGTTGCTATGTTGAACAGGAGTGAGACCGAATGTTGCTATGTTGAACAGGAGTGAGCTCGAATGTTGCTATGTTGAACAGAAGTGAGCTCAAATGTTGCTATGTTGAACAGCTGAGTGAGACCGAATGTTGCTATGTTGAACAGGAGCGAGCTCGAATGTTGCTATGTTGAACAGGAGTGAGACTGAATGTTGCTATGTTGAACAGGAGTGAGCTCAAATGTTGCTATGTTGAGTGATGTGATTCCAAACGCTGTTATAATTCGTAGAAGTCTTATGATGCCACCATATTTCCTCTTGTTTAAATAACTGTAGCAGTTTCATGTTCTTCCAATAATTAAATTCAGCTCGTCCATCTCAAAGCCTCCATCGTCTGTCTTCTGTTCAATCCACTCCTCGTTCTGGTCCGTACAGATGTTACAAGCTGCATGTTTCTATTTGTTTTAATGTCTCCGTAACAATGATCTGTGTACTGAGGCGAAACGTTATCATTTGCCCGGTGTTGTATTTTATCACTTTGTCTGTCTCGTGGCGTTGTCAGTCTGACAAGCGTGACCAAAACGCCCCACGTGACCGCAAGACTCACGCGGAAGTTCCTACGACGCGATGTAGAACTCTTAACAAAGCATTCTCGTAAAACGTAATAATAACCAGGTCATTTGGTTTCATGACCAACAAAACACATTTCTATCCCGTCTCTGGTCCTATTTCTCTATTACCCCCGCATACCTGCCTGTCTCCCCATCGGGTCTCATTCAGTAGGATTCAGGCTGCCAGAAAAGTTTCACATCAAGACTTCTCAGCGAGAGAGAGCGTGACGAAGCCGGGGGGAGACGACTCGTGTCCGATGACGAGGTTTTCATCTTGCGCATTTCAATTTTAAAATTTAACTGCGTGGTTCTGTACCGCTTACAACGTGCCAGAGCGGATGCTGTTGGGCCGTCTGGAGAAAACAATTATCTCTGGGCCAGACAGGACCCGGAAGCACTTGACTTGCTGAAGTTGTTTTTTTTTTTTGTTGTTTTGTCGTAGCCTCTATTGTTTCTTCGAATAACAGAAGATTGGACTTCTTAAAAATAAAAATAAAATTAACGTACGGGACGAAGTTTTTGTTTTTAAATTGTAAGCTTTTGACAATCTGTCACTTGGCCAATGATTTTACAAATGAGCTTTTGACCATCTGTCACTTAGAAAATGATGTTAAAAAACGATCTTTTCACAATCTATCGCTTCGCAAATAATGTTACAAACGATCTTTTGGCAAATGATGGTTTCTACCGTCTTATTATTAACAAACCAGGGGTTGAAATAAATTACCAAAAATATTTGTATCACATCACAAAATTAAATTTTTGGCCTTAAAAAAAAAATATGGCTTTTCAATATCGCTAGCAAAGGATGTTTCCTTTTTTTGTTGTTGTTGCTATTACTTACAGCTCAGATACTTGAACAAACCGAATTGTGTTGTCACCAGATAAATCTATGGTTACACCTTGCACTGTACTCTTCAAGGAGGAAATAATAATAATAACCATCCCCAGCAGCAACAAACCTTTCGATAACAAAATTGTCAAACCGGTATCAATGGTTGGCATTTTAAAACAAAATTGTTTTCACAAAATTGATAATGTCTTTTTTTAATGTCTTTAGAAGGCATGTCTGTAACCGCGCCCTCATAGAGCACATAGTCAGGAAAATGTCTAAGATTAATGAAGCTTAACATTTTAATACATTTTATTCCAATGCACTTTTTATGAATCAATTTGTCTTTATCGTTCAATAAAATATTTATCATACGACCATTGTTCCCCACGACATCACTGGAAAAGGATTAAAATAATTTGTGTGTCATTGGTTACTTTATCTATAGGGGGGGAAAACAGTCACGTGATGATGGTATTTTTATTTTTTAGTTATATGTTTATTTTTGGCATACAGTTTTTATAGACATCTATAATTTATAGTCCGAGCCGTATTCGTTACAATTCTGCTTCCGGGTCAAAGTTTCAGTTCGCCTCTGCCGACAGAAATGATGCAAATCTTTTTTTTTTTTTTTTTTACCGTTTATGTATTACTTATGTTTAAATAGGATTTGATTTGAGACTATTGCGTATGTATTGAATGTGTTTAAATAGGATTTGATTTGAGACTATTGTTTATATATTGAATGTGTTTAAATAGGATTTGATTTGAGACTAGTGTTTATGTATTGAATGTGTTTAAATAGGATTTGAGTTGAGACTATTGTTTATGCATTGAATGTGTTTAAATAGAATTTGATTTGAGACTATTTTCCGGGGTCCGTTCAGGGGGATAAACCCATTGAATTATTTATTGCCAATGACATTCACTCTCCAACACAAAAGTTAGGTTATAATTGATGTGCATCTCCTGTTGAGTACATTGCCCTACATATCAGTGCAGTTTGTAGTCCAGCGCTCTGGAGAAAAATCCAATCTGCTCATTCAAGCGGAAAGGGTGTGTGCTTCAAATGTTGGACGAAGGAATAAAGACATTTTTTTTGTCTTTCGTTGCTCGTGACTTGAGACGTTTGAGACGAGGTCTTCTGTCACAGAAAACAAGGAAAGGTCATCTTTGATTTTTTTTTTCCCTTGTCGGAGAGTGTTTTTACACCCGTATTGTCTATTTATCTCCGCTTCCGGGTATTTGAGACAATGCCTGGTGGGTCTGAGCTCGGGTCCGGGTATTTGAGACAATGCCTGGTGGGTCCGAGCCCGGGTCCGGGTATTTGAGACAATGCCTGGTGGGTCCGAGCCCGTGGCTGGGTATTACAAAAAATAGTTATCCTCTCATTTTCTTTATGGTGTTCCCTCCAAGGGGGAGAAGTGACAAGCGCACTTAAAGAACCAATACCGATCACGAAGGCTTCAAATTTGAAGGGTTCAAATCTCTAATAGCTTAATAATATAATCCTAACCCAACAATTCTCAAAATTTTTAGTGTGCGACTCCTTTATATCATTTGCAAAGTTGTGGCGAATTAAATCCTTATAAGAAACAGGTGTTGAGATTTGGGGGGTGGGGGGATGGGCGGGCATGGGCAGAGAATATAAACAGGTGTGGATTCTGTCATTTCATACGGGGTGGAGAGAAGCAAAAATAAGAGCTAAGAATGGTGGAGGGCTCTGTAGATGGCATCTAGTAGTCAATCCCAAGAAAATACAAATGATAACTTCACCCACGTGGTTATAGTTTGGTGTGTCAGCTGCCAACTTTCAAATTTAGAAATAAATTTAGAAATGTGATCAAGCGAAGAAAAAAAATATTTAAAAAAAAAAAAAATGAAAAGTAATTGCCCACATATTTATATTAAATAGCTGCTGACATCTACCGAATGAATCAAATTTCTTTTTGTTTTTTTTTAATATCTTTTATGTTGCTTTAGTGTAGTTACATTATGAAACTGGTTCGATCACTTTAAATAATGTTTAAATTTTATAAATTTTAAAATGAAAAGTCAAATAATAAAAATTTTGCCAAGGGGTCGGCACTGTTTGAGAACCCTTGCCCTATCCCATAAAACATAGCAAAAATGAAACATGGAGCGGAACCTCGATTTCTGCGTTAGTGTTGCTGGTCGCTGGCTGGTAGAGTTGCTGGTCGCTGGCTGGTAGCAGCTCCTCGACGCTGACTGGTAGCAATTGTTGGACGCTGGCTGATAGCATTTGCTGGTGGCTGGCTGGTAGCAATTGTTGGACACTGGCTGATAGCAGTTGCTGGTCGCAGGCTGTTAGCAGCTCCTGGACGCTGGCTGGTAGCCATTGTTGGACGCTGGCTGGTAGCAGTTCCTGGACGCTGGCTGGTAGCAATTGTTGGACACTGTCTGGTAGCAGCTCCTGGACGCTGGCTGGTAGCAGCTCCTGGACGCTGGCTGGTAGCAATTGTTGGACGCCCGCTGGTAGCAGTTGCTGGCCGCTGATAGCAGTTTCCATTTTCTGATACAAACGTAGACATATTATTTTAATAAATATTTATATCATCATTATAATGATACCATTATAGCCTTCCTTTAGTTTAGCAAATTGCTTCAATTATGAAATGAGTGTTTAGTTGACATTACTGCTATTGAATTAAATGACATAAATGACAGAACTTGGCATTTACACACACATATATAAACACACACACACATACATTCAACGTTGACTACTCAATATCATCAGCCAGTCAGCATGTGAAAATATATCGACTGTAAATAGAACGTGACATGGTCGTGAACATAGATGAGCATCTTTCTAAGTCAAAGAATTACACAAAATTCGCAGCAACAAATTATAAGGTTCAAAACTTTGCAGTTTCAGGTAGCTTACAATCAGCAATGCGTGTTACTTTTCCTTTCTGCCCGGTGGGTGGAACAGTTTATAGAAAATGAGAAGATATCACTTATTTTCCGCTTTTGTTGCCGGCTCCGTGTATGTGCGGGGGGGGGGGGGAGACCGGTCCGTATCACGTCAGTTTCGTTTACACGTTCATATGTCGTGCGCTCTTTCACACTGAACACGTGCCCAAATATCTCTTATTTTCCGCTTTTGTTGCCGGCTCCGTGTATGTGCGGGGGGGGGGGAGACCAGTCCGTATCACGTCAGGTTCGTTTACACGTTCATATGTCGTGATCTCATTCACACTGAACACGAGCCCAACAGACAACAGTACCAACATACAGCGCAGCACGCTCGATCATAGCAATAACAACAGTGTCACACGAAAACCAGGCCCCAACTGCAGTGACGTAGCTAGGGTTGCTTTCTACAGGTGCGGTCAATTCATGGTGTCAATCCCCCCCCCTCCAACCTCCCAATTTCTACGATGGATTTCTTTTTCTTAAAATAAACACAAACACGTAAATTAAAGGCCAAGAGGTAAATGTACTTAAGAACGGTAACATCGTTCCGTTATAGTTATTTTTACTTTATTTTAAATATTCCTTCCCTGGTCTTCAAATATGCAAACCTGTCAATCACTTGATCAAAATCAATATCCTTATCCATATCACTTTCATTTGATAGCGGAGCCAGATCAGAAAGCATTGACTGTCCCATGGTGGATCGTCAACAGTTCTTGATAAGCCTTAGTTTTGAAAAGCTCCGCTCACATGAAGCCACAGACACTCTGATCGTAAGAATTATTTGAAGGCATAGCTAGAATATTGAAAGAGATTTTAGGACGTCCCATTCAGCTATAAAAAAATTTCAAAACACCAAATACTGACCAGTCCAAAACTTTGTGAAATTCAACATCAGCTACCTTAAAAGAATTCTTCTGAGCCTTGGTATTTCTTTTAAAAGTTCATCTTCTGATAACCCATCCTAGAAAGAGGTTCATTTTGAAACGATATCAATATTCTTCTTCACTTGCTGATAGCAGACTCTTGGATTGAACAGCCCCTAACATAAAATCTGCTAATTCCTTGAGAGCTGATGATCTGATCTGGGATTCAGAATGACAGCTATCAATACACTCAAGCTTCTCCCTATTGTGTTATTCTCATAGCGAGAGTCCAGGATCTGTTTGTTCTCCTGCCATTCTCTTCTTAAACATTAATTTTTTCTCTCTACCCAAATTCCATATTGGTCTGATTTTAAAAGTGCCTCTTCAATAGCATGTTCCACAAAGTGAAGCAGCTACTAATATGTAAGATTACCTTCCTCAAGTAGATAAACGTGAAATCACGGACATCATGTAAAAGACCTTGTACTGTTTGGCAGTCGTGCTCAAATGTTAAGGGGCGGGGCTAGGGACGAATCGGCGAAAATATTAATTTCTTAGTATTTCAACTATAAAAAAAATGATAATTTAAATTTAAATAAATTATATTAATTTTTAAAAGGTAGTCTATTAGAAAATTGTATAAAATATTATTTTGTTAACCCAATAAATGGATAAAAAGTAATTAATTTTTATTTTTAAAAAATGTTTTAATTTTAACAGATTCGATTCATGTACTTAGAATCGCCCGATCACATCGTGTTTGGTATCAATGGAAAGTTTTATTTCTCAGAACTAAGATATATATAACTTCCTTCACTTACGAAAGTTATCGAACACTTCGATCGGCGTTGAATCATGGTTAAAGCGGTGTTTTTCTGACCTAATTAACGGGTCTCCTCATTTCTGACGCAACAACCGTCACCCGGTGAGGTCCACACACCCCACATCCCCTCGCTACGCACCTGACCTACTGCCAAATGCCAAGGCACCCTAGACACCACGTCACATGTACATGAGAATGACGTCATGAACACGTCACCAGCCTCATGGCGCCAAAAACGTTCATCAAGGACACTAACACTCCAGACACACCGCGCGCTGTAACACAACATCTTGTGCGCAACTATTACAAGTCCATAGCCACGCCTGGACACCGGGTGCCCTACTACTCGGCATTTCCGGGTAATTACCCGGCACAGCCCGAGTGAAGTCCATAGCCACGCCTGGACACCGGGTGCGCTACTACTCGGCATTTCCGGGTAATTACCCGGCACAGCGCGAGTAGGAACTATTGATTTTGTACGAATCCCGTGGTTGAATCCCTTCTTTCGATTGCTCAGCTGACGAAGTAAACACTGTGACATATCAGCAAACATTGAGCGGACGGTGTAAACACGAGTAAGCGATGCCAAATATGCGGGTAAATATGAAAGAAATATTCACCAAATGGAAAAGCAAATACTCAGCTAATGTTGTACTATTATCACTGTTTTGATCATCTGCTAATTTGTTGTCATGTATTATTTCTTGGGGGGGAAGGGGGGATTTAATATATTTAAGAGTGGCACGTTGCGTATTAGAAATGATAAAAGACTTGGACATCGATAAAGCTTTAAAGTAAATTAGACATTTTGACACGAACAACGTGTGTCAATACAACACTATAATAACCGATGAAGGCATGTGCCGAAACGTCTACTTGTGTATTATTATGTAACATTATTATTAAAACTTAACATTATATTGTTATATTGACACAAATTGTTCGTGCCTAGTTAATCTACGTATTAGAAATAAGGATTTGAAAGAATTTCACTTATTTCACGCGTTTTACTATCTGTTGTTCTTGTTTTCAGACTGACGAAGTCCAGATTTTTTCATTATGTGCATTAAACAGTAGAATATCTCCTGAAAGCAAAGCTCCAAGCTGCATTAACCGGCAGAGTATCTCCCAAAAGCTAAGCTGAGCTGCATCAAACAAGATTCCTATAAATAAACCAACCTTGACTCTAGGATTAATGTGGAGTTTTAGGCTAAGCTCTGGAGTCGGGGAGTCAGGGCTTGTAATCATTGAGGCTAAGTGCTGGAGTCGGGGAGTCAGGGCTTGTAATCATTGAGGCTAAGTGCTGGAGTCAGGGAGTCAGGGATTGTAATCATTGAGGCTAAGTGCTGGAGTCGGGGAGTCAGGGCTTGTAATCATTGAGGCTAAGTGCTGGAGTCGGGGAGTCAGGGCTTGTAATCATTGAGGCTAAGTGCTGGAGTCGGGGAGTCAGGGCTTGTAATCATTGAGGCTAAGTGCTGGAGTCGGGGAGTCAGGGCTTGTAATCATTGAGGCTAAGTGCTGGAGTCGGGGAGTCAGGGCTTGTAATCATTTAGGCTAAGTGCTGGAGTCAGGGAGTCAGGGCTTGTAATCATTGAGGCTAAGTGCTGGAGTCGGGGAGTCAGGGCTTGTAATCATTTAGGCTAAGTGCTGGAGTCGGGGAGTCAGGGCTTGTAGACATTTCATCTAAATCTCATTAAAAGTTGCCGAGATCATTTCAGAGATGTCATTTGATTATTGTTCCTTTACAGAATGTATCGTATCTAAGATGACCTCAATGATCTTATCTGAAAACTTAAAGTTTCTCACCTGAGACGCCCTATGGAACCAATATAGAGTCTCTCTTGAGCCATCTTGGGCACCCTGTGGGCCCCATCTGATTTGCCTTATGGATCCAAGTGAGATGCATGCCCTATGCAGCATATCTGAGCTAACCTAGGGCCCTATTTGAGGCGCGCTATGGGCCCAATGTCAGATGTCCAATGGACACAAATAAGGGGTAGAATTGTATGTGCGAATAAAAACTTCAAACGCCAACACTTGGACTCTTATTAGACCATACCAGGCAATGCGTTCAAATGTGTTTAAATGAAGGATTCTCTATAAAGTAGTCCTAAAAATTCCTTCTAAAATTAAAATAAGCTTTTCTTAAAAAAAACAATTCGTAAGCTTGCAGTTGAAACAAATGATTGAGCATTTGTAGCGTTGTTGACTACGCTGACGTAACGAATTTCTGATTTTTTTTATTTTTTTTTTGCATCTCTCCACAGAAAATCAAGAGTGCCAGGAATATTTTACCGCACACTGTCTTTGTTACTTTAAATAAATAGAGTTGAATGAGGGCACTGACCTCCTAATTGAGACATCCCGGACAGGAAGGCACAGCAAGGTCCAATTAGTCAGGTGGAGTTATTCATGCGTGGATTGTTTGGGTTGGACGGTCATTAAATTGTCTTTGTTGTTAAAACAGGACGGCGGCCAGGGCGCTGAAACTTTCAAGTTTTCTTTGATGATTTAATCATTGAGAACTCTGAGGGGGGTGGGGTGGAATTTCAACTACAACTTTTTATTTATTATGTGGAGTTTTAAAAACAGCAAAACTGTTCAATAAAACAGGCGTATGAAGTCATCGTTTTAAACTGTGATGGTTGTACCTACCGGAAATTAAGGTTTGATAAGTGTATAAGTACAGGCCAGTTGAAGAATTAGTTTGTAATAGTTAGACAGTGCCTACATAATAATAATTTTCACAAAATACTGACCAGTGCCTCTGTTGCAGGCATGGGCGCCCGCAGAAAACTTTCTGGGGGGGTGGCAAAAAAATCGATTAACTTTCCAGGGGGGGGGGGGCAAAAAAATGTTAGAAATGTTTTAATGTGGTTTTAATTTACTGTAGCGTATCTGTCTGGTGAACGAACGGACAGGATATCAGTTTAGTTACTTTTTCTTTTTTTTTTTTTTCCTTTAATCATTTTTTTGTACTGGGGGGGTGGCAAAAAAATCGATTAACTTTCCAGGGGGGGGGGCAAAAAAATGTTAGTAATGTTTTAATGTAGTTTTAATTTACTGTAGCGTATCTGTCTGGTGAACGAACGGACAGGATATCAGTTTAGTTACTTTTTCTTTATTTTCTCTTTACTTTAATACATTTTTTGTCTATTTTTGTCTAAAAATTTATTATCCAATCAATCAGAGGGGGGGGGGCAAGTGCCCCCATTGCCCCTATGCGGGCGCCCATGCACTTGCAGAGCCGTTTTATAAATTTTTTTAGAGTCGAAATCTGGAGCAAATATGTCAAAGCTGTCATTACATTGGACGTTAAAAAGAGGAATAAAAAAAAATAAAAAGAATTATAAAATAAATAAGTATCACTGCGGAACTTAATTTTTAACTTTTATTGACAAGTCAACTGTTAAACTCACTTTGCATGTATGCTTATGGGTTAACATTTTGAATAAATTATTACATGGATGTTTATAGGGGACGGCATATTTAAAAGCTACACGCATTGTTCATCATTGTATTTCAATTGCCGTGTCCTGAATATGCTAGAGTTAAATACGTTGAGCTGCACAAGTGTGCCATAGTTGTTAACATCATAGCGTCAGATACGTAAAAGAAACACTGAGTAACAGGTACGAAAAAAAAAATATTTTACCCTTATACAAATTTAACGCTAGTTAAAAATGAAATTTGAAAAACTGAATGTTTAGCCTCCATTGAGGGACGAAGCTCGCACCCTGAATAAATTTTAGCGGCGCCCCGGCTTGAATTAAGCAGTGGAATAATACTAGATGCATGTATTCCTTTCAGCACGAATGCCAGTATAATACTAGATGCATGTATTCCTTTCTGCATGAATGCCAGTTATGTGAGACATTTAAGAGGTATCGTTAACATTACGCAGTGGTATTTGTTAAATTGAACTGAACAATGAGAGAATCATCTTAAAATCTCTAAGGAGTTTAGAATCCAACACTATCTTAAAAGGGTATGAGAAGATATGCCTACCAAAGTTTAGATCCTGTCCATCAATTTACGTTGTGTTATATCACTCCAACTGGTATTTGTAAAGCTTATTTACGGAAGGTGAAATTCGGGACCCTGCCCCAAAATTGTTGAAAAATGTGTTCAAAACCCTACAGTATTTCAATATAGGTCATCAAGTTCATGTGTGCCGAGTGTGGTCCAATTGATCCGTGTCTAAAACAGTTTGCCTCTCACATACTGCTAGACTCATGAAATCCATCCCGCCATTCGTTGGCATTTTTCAATGGAGGTATGACCATGTCAGGAGGTATGGTCATCTCAGAAGGTATAACCATGTCAGGAGGTATGACCATGTCAGGAGATATGACCATGTCAGGAGGTATGGTCATCTCAGAAGGTATAACCATGTAAAGAGGTATAACCATGCCAGGAGTATGACCATGTCAGAATGTATGACCATGTCAGGAGGTATGGCCATGTCAGGAGGTATGAATATTTCAGGAGGTATGAATATGTCAGGAGGTATTGCCATGTCAGGAGGTATGGCCATGTCAGGAGGTATGAATATGTCAGGAGGTATGGATATGTCAGGAGGTGTGGCAAGGTATAACCAGGCCAGGAGTATGACCATGTCAGAATGTATGACCATGTCAGGAGGTATGGCCATGTTAGGAGGTATGAATATTTCAGGAGGTATGAATATGTCAGGAGGTATTGCCATGTCAGGAGGTATGGCCATGTCAGGAGGTATGAATATTTCAGGAGGTATGAATATGTCAGGAGGTATGGCCATGTCAGGAGGTATGGCCATGTCAAGAGGTATGGCCATGTCAGGAGGTATGGCCATGTCAGGAGGTATGGCCATGTCAGGAGGTATGGCCATGTGAGGAGGCATGGCCATGTCAGGAGGTATGCCCATGTCGAGGTATGGCCATATCAGGAGGTATGGCCATGTCAGGAGGTATGGCCATTTCAGGAAGTATGGCCATGTCAGGAGGTATGGCCATGTCAGGAGGTATGGTCATGTCAGGAGGTATGGCCATGTCATGAGGTATGGCCATGTCATGAGGTATGGCCATGTCAGGAGGTATGACCATGTCAGGAGGTATGGCCATGTCAGGAGGTATGGTCATGTCAGGAGGTATGGCCATGTCAGGAGGTATGGCCATGTCAGGAGGTATGGCCATGTCATGAGGTATGGCCATGTCAGGAGGTATGGCCATGACCATGTCAGAAGGTATGGTCATGTCAGGAGGTATGACCATTTCAGAATGTCTGACCATGTCAGGAGGTATGGCCATGTCAGGGGGTATGACCATGTCAGGAGGTATAATCATGTCAGAAGGTATAATCATGTCAGGAGGTATGGCTGTTTTCAAATATATTTGAGACCAATTGTTTGATTTTCTTTATTAAAGGTATATAATTAAAATACATTCTTAAAAATCTATGAGCTTTCTATAGTAACCTATCAATCTGTTTTATTCAAAAATAGTCCCACAAACCATTATATTTACTTTATTTGAATTACACTCGAAAAGCATAAATTTCCCGTATTAACATTATCCATACCGCAAATAAGTAAAGGTTGAAGTTTTAATTGTTCTGTCTTTTCTATTCACCCCTAAGCCTAAACTTATCTTGTTCCACTATTTATTTACCTCACTCGCGTTCGATCGCACTCCTTCATATTTGAATAGTGTCCAAAAAAAACCGGCATATTTTCAGCATTTAGCATGGTCCTAAAACCCTAGGTCTATTTATTTGCTTAATTAACGTGGTCCCACAACCCTGCATATTTCTTGTATCTAAAAATTACCAAGAGCCCTGCATATTTCCTGTTTTTAAAATGATTCAACATCCCTCTATATTTGGCATACTTGACATATTCCGACAACACTGTAATTGTTATATTTAAAAAGGTCCCACAACCTTATTCATTTTCTTTAGTTAGAATCTGCCAAAAATCTTATTTAATTCATGTTTTAGCATGCTCCTATAACCCTACCCCGAGATCAGAGAGTCCCGAACCCAAACTGAGTTCTCTCTAAATTCCTGAGAGGGGTATTCTGTTTCACGTCCCAGGCCACCCATGTCATCACTTCCCCTGGCCGTCACGTGATCTCACCGCGCGCCTCAGTGGCCGCCATCTTGGCGCATCCTATTCCCATGATGCAGCCCTCCAGTGTGAGGCGGAAGTGCGAGGCCCCGTATGTATGTGATTGTTTGCTTGGAGTTTCCCCACAACAAAGCTACGGCTAACTCGATTTGCCAGGGGCCACGTTACACAGAGGTGACGACCGGCCCGTCTAGCCATCGATTTCCAGCGACTCCATGTCCCCTCTGTGATTTCTAAACAGTTTATAAATTCCCTTCAATCCAATTGGCTGCTCGCGACCGGTGGCATGTCAAAATGAAACTGTAATTGATGGCCGCCTGAAAGTGTCACAGCCGATAAGTTCGCGCCTCTAAACTCATTACTTCTTGTTAATATTTAATGGAGTTCGGTCTCTCTTTTTTTCCTTCTGCTTTTTTAAAACCCCCCCCGCCCCCCCCCCCCCAAAAAAAAAATATTTAAAAAATGAGTTGGCCTTTCCTTCTGCTCCACGGCATAATGATGTGTTATTTTTGTATTCGTGAAGCGAAAGACAGTGGAAGGCTGAGCCATTTTCTCAGGAGAATAGCCTCGTCGCTAAAAAAAACTATTAATTATTCATCCAAGACTTATGCAAATGCATGAAGTTGTTTGAATGTTTTGCGAAATTCTCATTAATTACAATTGATTATACATCGAAGGAAAACCTAATCGATGTCCCAAAAGAGAAAACCAATTGGATCATAGAAAATGTATTTTAAAAACCAAAGCTATAACTTCCCATGTTCAATGCATTATAGCTGGGGTGTCCAGCCCACGTGCCGTATGAGACACAGGACGGCTATGAACGCGGCCCAAGTAAGAACTTAAACTTACCAATTTTATGAGATTACGTCTATAATATCACCGAAGAAAAGGCTTCTTTGGTGCCATTAAAAGACAACCAAATAATTATATGTATACGAATCGGTTAAAGTTTATTTTTTGGAAGTCGGGTTAAAATGTTGAAAAGATTTTATGAGTGTTGATATGAAATCAAATCATTTAGGATTTAAAAAAAAAATAAAAAAAATAAAAAATTGTGCAGAACGTGTCGATATGGAAAACTGTCTCACAGATTAGTTTGGTGTTTGTTTGTTTGTTTGTTTTTAGCAGACTTGACTGTCCATTAAAATGAGTTAAGCATCCGCCTCGAAGGTGGCGACCAACTGATCTTTAAAATGTTTAAAACTTTAACTGTGATTGAAATGAAACAGAAACCACATAGCGATCTCAAATCAAGGCAAAGAATGAATTGTGTGCATTTTGACAAGTTGGCTAAACACTGCACTGTGAACAATGAAAACGAGGCAGCCAAATGCTTTACGATTTGATACAGGAATTTGAGAACATTTTTGAAGATTTACGTACATTAGCGACTCCGTTAAAGTCGACATAAAAACATTACCTGACAACCTTCAAATGGAATGTATAGTGTTACGATCTAACCTTGAACTTATAGAACCACGTGATCGTGCCTCTTTAGTGGACTTCTATAAACTATATCGTACTAGAGAAAAATCTATTTTATTTATTTATTTATTTAGGCATTTTTATATAGCGCTTATCATAAAGCTCTAAGCGCTTTACAATTATTAAAACATGTAAACTAAGTAAATACAAATGAGACACTAGGATAGTAACTACTATTCTATAGAAACAATGAAAATGGCTATAAAAAGAGGACACTTTGACACTTCAGGATTAAACCGAAACAGAAAATTAGGTAGGGCAAGGAGGGTGCATCACAGGTCATAGGCGGACCTAAACAGATGAGTTTTAAGGGACTTTTTGAAAATGGACGAGGTTTCACTATGACGTATATGGAAGGGGAGCTGGTTCCAGAACGTGGGCCCATGGAAGCAGAAGGAGCGTTCACCGATGGTCTTAGTTTTAGTTCTTGGGATTGAGAGGGTTCTACTGTCAATGGAAGAACGTAGTTGTCTTTTGGGGATGTAAGGAAGCAAATCGTCTATCCCTCGCTTCACCCTCATGCTTTATTCATATCATTTCTTATTTGGAAGCACTCATTTTTGTAACGATCTATTTTCAAGGAGCATGTGAAAAAGAAAACAGGAACAAAATATGCGATAAGCACTTTGATAAATCAATGAGAATTTGCAACTACTTCCACAGAAGAAAATACCACAGCATTAGTTTCTCAGAGGCAATGTCACTTATTTCATTTGCTGTCTTATATTATACTTTTGTAATGTAAACATTAATAAAGTAATGAAATGAATCTACTTAAATATGTTCAATTTAATATTCTATGGGGTTGTTGTTGTTGTTGTTGTTGTTGTTGTTGTTATTTGCCCATAAGCTATAGCTAGTTCGAGTGTATTTCATGTGTAGCCCAAAATAACGTGTCCTCTTCCAGTGTGGCCCATAGAAGCTAAAAGGCTGAACACATTTGAATTATAGCATCTTAAGTTAACTGAATTGCAGAATTCTAAGATAACTAATTTCTTGAATCCTAAGTTCGCTGAATTGTAACATCCCACTTGGCAGAGGAATTGTAACATCCCACTTGGCAGAGGAATTGTAACATCCCACTTGGCAGAGGAATTGTAACATCCCACTTGGCAGAGGAATTGTAACATCCCACTTGGCAGAGGAATTGTAACATCCCACTTGGCAGAGGAATTGTAAACATCCCACTTGGCAGAGGCATTGTAACATCCCGCTTGGCAGAGGAATTGTAACATACCACTTGGCAGAGGAATTGTAAACATCCCACTTTGCAGAGGAATTGTAACATTCCACTTGGCAGAGGAATTGTAAACATCCCACTTGGCAGAGGAATTGTAACATCCCACTTGGCAGAGGAATTGTAACATCCCACTTGGCAGAGGAATTGTAACATCCCGCTTGGCAGAGGAATTGTAACATCCCACTTGGCAGAGGAATTGTAAACATCCCACTTGGCAGAGGAATTGTAACATCCCACTTGGCAGAGGCATTGTAACATCCCGCTTGGCAGAGGAATTGTAACATCCCACTTGGCAGAGGAATTGTAAACATCCCACTTGGCAGAGGAATTGTAACATCCCACTTGGCAGAGGAATTGTAACATCCCACTTGGCAGAGGAATTGTAACATCCCACTTGGCAGAGGAATAGTAACATCCCACTTGGCAGAGCAATTGTAACATCCCACTTGGCAGAGGAATTGTAACATCCCGCTTGGCAGAGGAATTGTAACATCCCACTTGGCAGAGGAATTGTAACATCCCACTTGGCAGAGGAATTGTAAATCCCACTTGGCAGAGGAATTGTAGAATGCTAATAGAAAATAGTATGACAAGAAACAGTTGCATTCTCAGAAAAAAGTGGCAGTTGTTGCCACTGACGTCATTAGGGTTGGTGTGACCCGGTAAAGTAAACTACTGGTGTGACCCGGTAAGATAAACTCAAGGTGTGACCCGGTAAGCTAAACTATTGGTGTGACACGGTAAGGTGAACTCGTGGTGTAACCCGGTAAGGTAAACTCATGGTTTGACCCGGTAAGGTAAACTATTGGTGTAACCAGGTAAGAAAAACTCATGGTGTGACCCGGTAAGCTAAACTATTGGTGTGACACGGTAAGGTAAACTCGTGGTGTAACCCGGTAAGGTAAACTCGTGGTTTGACCCGGTAAGGTAAACTATTGGTGTGACACGGTAAGGTGAACTCGTGGTGTAACCCGGTAAGGTAAACTCGTGGTTTGACCCGGTAAGGTAAACTATTGGTGTGACACGGTAAGGTGAACTCGTGGTGTAACCCGGTAAGGTAAACTCATGGTTTGACCCGGTAAGGTAAACTATTGGTGTGACACGGTAAGGTGAACTCGTGGTGTAACCCGGTAAGGTAAACTCATGGTTTGACCCGGTAAGGTCAACTATTGGTGTAACCCGGTAAGGTAAACTCATGGTTTGACCCGGTAAGGTAAACTATTGGTGTGACACGGTAAGGTGAACTCGTGGTGTAACCCGGTAAGGTAAACTCATGGTTTGACCCGGTAAGGTCAACTATTGGTGTAACCCGGTAAGGTAAACTCATGGTTTGACCCGGTAAGGTAAACTATTGGTGTGACACGGTAAGGTGAACTCGTGGTGTAACCCGGTAAGGTAAACTCATGGTTTGACCCGGTAAGGTAAACTATTGGTGTAACCAGGTAAGCTAAACTCATGGCATCACCCTACTCCCCCTTTTTTATTTTTTTAGGAACACCCCACCCCTTTTTTTAACTTTTAAATCAATTACCATTTAAATACATTACTTTTATGAAAACATTCCTTTTAACAGTTACAGCTTTACTTTCCTGGTCTTCAAATATCACGTTCAACTGACAAAATTGCTAGACCAGAAAGACGTATGTTCCATCTTAGTATTAGATCGCAAACATGGGCACCCACAGAAAACTTTCTAGGGGAGGGGGGCAAAAAAAATCGATTAACTTTCTAGGGGGGGGGGATAAAAAATGTTTAGTAATGTTTTAATGTAGTTTTAATTTACTGTATAGCGTATTTGTATGGCGAACGAACGGACAGGACATCAGCTTAGTTACTTTCTCTTTATTTTCTCTTTACTTTAATACATTTTTGTCTATTTTTGTCTAAAAAAATTTTATCCAATCAATCCGGAGGGGGGGGGCTCTTGCCCCCCCCCTGCTGGCGCCTATGATCGCAAATTGCTCTTTATACGTTTCGATGTTATTTTTTAAAATAAAGCTCCTCTTTAATGAAGCCGAAGACATGTACACAGAACCTGAGAATAATCGTATGATTAACGATTGGAGGAAGATTCATTAGACAGCGGTTCTCAACATGTGTGTCGCAACCCCTTTGTTGGTCGAACCGCCCTTACACAGGCGTCACCCAAGACCATCGGAAACATTTATGAAGTAGCAACGAAACAAATTTTATGATTAGAGGTCAACACCACATGATGAACTGTATTAAAGGGTCGCCGAATTGTGAAGGTTGAAAACCACTTCAAATAGACCAGAGCTCACAGACCCATGCAAGAGGAGCTCGATCTTGTGGCAGGGGGCAGGTGAGTCCCTCACTAGACCCATGCCAGAGGAGGTCTCTCTCTCTCTCTCTCTTTCTCTCTCTCTTTTAAAAATCCAATGATATTTAACACATTTTTGTGTAAAGATACTCTATTTTGCTGTTAATAACTGCGTTTGGGGTAATTTTAATGGCAGTAGTAGATTGAAACAGGTAATAGTATAATTGTATTAATAGTACATTTTGTTTCAAAGTATTATTTTATTTAAAATTGAATCGAGTTTATCAGTACCCAAAAGTAGATGGACATTAGGTTAGGAAAGTAGCTAGTAGCTAGCCTATGACTATGCCTATGACTATGCCTATGACTATGACTATGACTATGACTATGCCTATGACTATGAATATGACTATGCCTTTGACTATGCCTATGACTATGACTATGACTATGCCTATGCCTATGCCTATATGCCTATGAGAGACTGTGACTGCGGTTAACCCTAACCGCAAAATAAAAGTCTCAGCGAAGTGTTTACTGTAACAAAGCCACTGTGTAAGCATTAGATCCTTTTTAATGAAACACTAGAGATTGTTTAGTGACAGTTAAAGAATATTCCTTTTGAAATATTTCAGCTGTAAAATCAATGTAAGTTCATATTTTTGTCACACAATAATGAATAAACATTTAAAATTTTCATTAGCTTAAACATCAGGCTTTACAACTGTTACTGACTGTGAAAATTAATCATGTGTTCTTTGTAAGCATTAAAATGTGCTTACTTAGTTTTTATTTTGGTTACACAGTTACAGTATAGTAGCCTACTATACTACTAAAATTTTGGCAAGTCATTAATTTGATATAGGTGAATAATTTAACTCGCAATTAAGCCTTGGGTATGGATTTTCTAAATCTGTTATTCTATTAATTGTTATATCAATTTCAGCTTGTTATTTCTGTTCTAAATCTTGCAGTGAATGACTTTTTTTATACTAAACTCATTCATGATCCATCTAGCCTTAACAACAACAGAAAATATTAATTACTAATCATTTAGGCTAGTTTTGCCATTTGGTAAATTATTTACATTTTGTATTATTTTTTGGTGACTAATTTGTCCTTTTTAATTACGAGATTGGAATACAAAACTATCACCAAAAAAACTTAAATATCCTCTTATTTGCATCCTAATGATTTCATCTCTACAATTCAACAGCAGTCTAGTTTTAATAGACAGCTTGGAGAAATCCCTTGAGTCTCATGGGACACCCTACACCCTGGTATCATAAATGAAAAAATAGCTGCATCTTGTCAACGAGAATTTATCAAGATTGTTTATAATGCATTATTAGATTTTTTAATGGGGTAAGTCCCAGTATACAGTTCAACCTGGAAATAAAATACCTTTTAATAGCACTCATCCTGACATATTTAATGAAACGTATGAAAAGATATTTTAACCTGCAAAAAGTGCAAAATCTACATGATTTTCAACAGTATGCATTATTAATAGGTTTAATTTTAAGTCATGTTATTGTAAATATCGTGATTCTATTTTGTAACTTCTAGCTTTTAAAAAAGATTGGGTCACTGCTTAATGCCACTGATCTACTGGGTATATGTTGCTATTATTAACATCATTTAGGCTACTGATTTTGTCATATCTCATTATATGCCATATTTTATGAGATGGTACTTGATATTGATGTATTCTAGGGTTGCTCTACTTAGATTGTTTTAAATGTCAACTTTTGTGTTTGTGGGATGTAAAATTTTGCACACAAAAACATTGATGCTGTAAAACTTTGCACTCAATTGTATGATTTTGCACACAAACCAACAAACCTTAGAGGGAACATTGGTCTACATCTATTAATTCAGGTAAAAACTATTGCGTTGTCTCCGTGGCGTAGCTATTGGGGTGCGTACCGCACAGGATAAGACCATCTCAGGGGAGACACCAAATTAAAAAATCGCATATTTACATAAAAAAAATGTTTTGTCTAACCGAATTTCATAAAGTATAACCGATCATATGGACATGTTCCACACACGTAACCAATCCACATGGGTGCTTTACTAAAAGGTCACGGATGATGCCTCATAAATGGGGTGACCCTATAATTAGGTCAGATAAACACCGTTTTGACCAGGATTGAAGCGTTCGGTAACTTTCGTAGGTGACAGGAAGCTATATTGATCTTAATTCTAAGAAATAAAGCTTTCCATTGATACTAATAAATACGATATGTTCAAGCGATTATTATTACATGAATTGAATCTGTAAAAATTAAACACTTTCAAAAATTGCACTTTACCCATTTATAGAGTTAACAAAATAATATTTTACCAAATTTTCTAATGCTACTATTTTTTATTTAAAAGTAAAAATTGATTTTTGCATCAAAATATTTTAAAACTAAGAAATACTTAAAAATTAATATTTCCGCCACTAGTGACCCTTAATATCTGAGCACTTTTGTCATAGAGCACAAGGTCTGTGCCGTCTGTGATTTCAAGTTTATCTGCTACATTTTCATTTGGGCTCATCTACTTAAGGAAGTTAATCTTATGCAGCAGCATCTGCGGACCAAAGGCTTTACTCTTGACAAAGTGGTGACCAACCTAGAGGCCTCAAGATTGTTTCTCCACGAGAAGCGCTGTAACTCGCTGGAACATGCTATTGAAAAGGCATTTTTAAAATTAGACAAATATGGAATTTCTACAGAAAGCATATTAAGGTTTAAGAAGAGAATGGCGGGAGAACCGTTTATAGATGCTGGACTCACTATGCCTGAAGAAAACAGTATGGACATGATGGAGTGTGGTGATAGCTTTCATTCTGAGCCCCAGATCAGAGCATCTACGATCAAGATAGTAACATATGTTTGGGGCTGTTCAACCCAAGAGTCATCTATCAGCTAGTGAAGAAGAGTCATTGCTGTCCGTTCTAAAATTGACATGTTTCTATGTTGAATTATCAGAATATGAGCTTTTAAACGAAACATTAAGGCTTAGAAGACATCTAAAGGCAGCTGATATTGAACTTCACAAAGTCATTGACTTGTAAGGATTTGATGCTTTAAAATTCATAGCTTAATGGAACTTCCTAGAAGCTCTTCCCGTACTCTCGCCAAGCCTTCAAATTGTTTCTTACGATCTGTGTGTATGTGGCTTCATGTGATCAGAGCTTTTCAAAATAAAGGCTTATCAAGAACTATTTACGATCCACCAGGGGACACTCAGGCCTTATAATCTAGCTCTAATATCAATTAAAATAGATACAGTGAAGGATATTGATTTTGCGCAAGTGATTGACAGGTTTGCAGCTTTGAAAACCAGGAAAGCAAAAATGTTTAATCAAGTAACTTTGATGTCAAAATAACGATGACGTAGGAGGGCTGTTACAGTTCTTACAAACATTTACCTCCTGGACTTCCTTTTTTTTTTCTTTTTTTTTTTTATTTCTTGTCATTGTTATACTAACTATGGAGTTATTTTAACAAGGAGAAATCCTTCGTGGAAGTCGGGGAGGGGGGTGGGGGGGATACCATGAATTTACCGCACCGGGTGACACCAACCCTAGCTACGCCACTGGTGTTTTCACCATATAAAACGATGACGTAGGAGGGCTGTTACAGTTCTTACAAACATTTACCTCCTGGACTTCCTTTTTTTTTTCCTTTTTTTTTTTATTTCTTGTCATTGTTATACTAACTATGGAGTTATTTTAACAAGGAGAAATCCTTCGTGGAAGTCGGGGAGGGGGGTGGGGGTGATACCATGAATTTACCGCACCGGGTGACACCAACCCTAGCTACGCCACTGGTGTTTTCACCATATAAAGTGATACTAGCAGTAAGTTCACCAAATAAAATGATACTAGCAGTAAGTTCACTATATAAAATGATACTAGCAGTAAGTTCACCATATAAAATGATACTAGCAGTAAGTTCACAATATAAAATGATACTAGCACTAAGTTCACCATATAAAATGATCCTAATATTGCGTTCATTAGGTAAAATGGTGCTAGCATTGCGTTCATCGTGTAAAAGGGGCTAGCATTGCGTTTATCATGTAAAATGGTGCTAGCATTGCGTTCATCGTGTAAAATGGTGCTAGTATTGCGTTCATCATGTAAAATGGTGCTAGTCTTGCGTTCATCCTGTCAACCGGTTCTGGTGGCACCCTGCTACTGGGTCAACCTGTTCTTTAGGCATTCGGTTCTGATGGCATCCTGCTTTTGTATTTAACGCAGATATGTTATGATACCGACTTCAGTAGGTTCTGACAAATTTGCAGTTTTCCTTTTGGTATCAGGAGTGTTGCAAGGCGTCAGGTAAATGGATAAAAGTTCGCAACAAATTGATCTAAAATGACATGTCCGTAAATGCCCGAAAGAATGTTAGGACGTCCGTAAAAAAAAGAGAGTCTTTTACAAACATTCTTTGAAGCTGGCTTTAAACTGTTATACTCAAAATAAAGATAAAACTAGTGAGACTGCCATACAATAAGCTAACTTTATAAATAAGGCTCATGTCTCTTGGTCGAATGACATAGAGTCTCAGTCAAAGAAACTTACGTAATTATATTTTAAAGTGTACATAATATGGATGGAGAATACGAACCAAATAGGAATTAAAAGGTCTTTATCGGGATCCCACGCTAGAGGAAGAGATTTGAAAAAAGGCAGGCTGCGCTGGGCGGGACACTTAGAAAGAATACCAAATGACAGAGGAATGAAGAGGGTGCACCACCAAAACCTCAGAGGAAAACTGCCCTAAGGCAAACCTAGGCTTAGATGGATGGGTGATGTTGAAAAAGATCTACAGCAGCTAAGGAAGCCAATAATGGAAAAGAAAAGCATTAGTTAGGTCTGAGTGGAAGGAAGGGGTGAGTCAGACCTTTCATGGGCTGTAGCGTCACACGGATTGATAATTTACATAATAGGCATACAGTCATTGTTGGCAACCCTGGGGGTCACCCCCTTGATTTAAGTTTGTCACCAAGTGCGGCCGCGCACCAACCCTTCTAGTGACGCCGCTGAAATTGTTGCTAGTCATTTTTTCTTTTTCTTAATAATGACAGGAGTTAAGGTCCTGTCACCTTTTCCCACCCAATCTTCAGCCTGCAAATGTACCCCACCCAATCTTCATCTTGCCACTGTATCTCACCACGTCTTCATCTTGCCACTGTATCTCACCCAATCTTCAGCATGCAACTGTATCCCACCCAATCTTCATCCTGCCACTGTATCCCACCCAATCTTCATCCTGCAACTGTATCCTACCCACATACCACATACATGCCACACTTGTACCACACAACTACCACGCACATGCCACACACGTACCACACACATGCCACACATGTACCATACACGTACCACACCCATGCCACACACGTACCACACACGTATGAACACACGTACCACACACGTACCACACACGTCCCACACACGTACCACACACGTACCACACACGTACCACACACGTACCACACACCCACCCCACACGCACCACAC
>CAXITT010000006.1:3023224-3052265 GCA_964033795.1 Lymnaea stagnalis
GGGGGGGGGGGGAACGAAATAAAATTAATTATTCTTCAACCTATCTCAAATGTTAACTTTTAGTAAGGATTTGCAGTCTTGAGGGTACTGCTCCAAGGCAACCTCTCTCTCCCATCTACGGTGTGAATTCGTCGCGCCGTAGAATAACCATACAAACTCTATTAGAGGGCGTCGGTCTTAAACAACTACGCGGTCCCCCCGGGGTGGTAAGGGGGGACTTAAGAGACGTTAAATATCCACCCCAACCCCTTAGAGCAGCAATCCGGCTGGCCAGGTGTTTCTTCTCTGGGGCTGCCACACTCAGCGGCCAATCGAGTGGAGGTCGGATGTGGCGGTCTTAGGGGCGGAGCGTCCCTGGCGTGCCGCTTCGCGGCCCGATCGGAATAAAGACCACTGGGGGAGTGGTTGACTGCCGATTTGGTTGGCGGGGTGGTGCGTTGGGGAGGACCATATGAGCCTACAAGGGCTCGGTGTTCGCTTATTTTCTTAAGTTAGTTAGTTAGTAAGGATTTGTAGCCGCAGGCTATGAAATGGAAGGGTGGGGTCATATTCCAACCAAGGCCAGTCTTTTAAAACAAAGCTAAAACCAAAGCCCCAAAAAAATGTGGAGCGCATTGAAAAATATGTAGCAGAGTTCCCCCAAATTCGGGTCGCGACCCACTACCGGCCCACGAAAGAAAAATGACCGGGTCACCGAAAGAAGAAGAAAAAAGGGTTGAAAATCTTGGATGGGTCATCGTTCCGTTCTCATGAATAAATTATTAACAAGTGGTGTCTCGCATTCTTGTATGAGTAAATGCTGTAATTAAAATAAATGATAATTGTGTGAAAATTATGTCAGTTATATGTTACACATTATTCCTAAAGGCCAGTATAGGCGATACAAATGCTAGTGAGTCACGGATTAGAAGCATAAAAGTAAAAGGGTCACGAAATAAGAAAGCTTGGGAAACGCTGATGATATGGTGTGCCAAAACAATATCCAAGTCTGGATATGAAACATACAACAAGAATCGTGATTCAATTCTAGAACTACATAGTGAGCTAAATGGAAGAAAAAGTTGAGTTGGAGAGAAAATGTCCCGTTTTTTCCATCAAATAGCACGGACAAGTTATGGAAGAGTCTATGGGGCGTCTGTGTATCCCAAGATAATTTTTGTTGGAGGTGCTCTTATATACTCCAGGATACCTTTTGTTGGATGTGTTAGTATATCCCAGGATACTTTTTTGTTGGAGGTGTTAATATATCCCAAAATAATGTTTGCTGGAGGTGTTGATATATCCCAAAATAAAGTGTTTTGGATGTGTTAATATATCCAAAGACCCATTTTTGGAGGTTGTGTTATAGCTCGAGATAAATTTTGAAATTTTGGGGGTGTTCCAGTATCCCATAATCCATTGGGGGTGTTGGTGTATGCCAAGATACATTTTTAGGGGGGGGGGGGTACAAGAGTATCCCAAAATACCTTTAGAAACTGTGTTCCCGCGACACGTCTGCTCTGACAGACGCCAGTCAGCCAATGAAATGAAGCCGTCCTCATCAAGTACTTGTACATGTCAAAATGTATGTGATGTGACCTTGTTTAAATTAGGACATATTGGCAGGCTTCCTCTTTTTTACATGCTCGTGGAGTGGGGAGTGGGGAGGGACAGTGCTGAGATGTCATCCACTGCTTACATTCCATGCTTATTTAACCACACGGTAGAGTCCCACCAAAAAAAAAATGGAAATTCTTTGTGTCATAACGAGGGGGGGGGGGGTCGCCTATACATGGGCGTTACAATGGTTTATTTTAGGAGGGGGGGCTATAATTGTTTAATTGGTAGTTTAGCTATGTTAATAACTATACAAAAAACTTTCTATGAAAATGCTTTGGAAGATATTTTAAAACAAAAAAAAAATGGAAATTCTTTGTGTCATAACGGGGGGGGGGGGGTCGCCTATACATGGGCGTTACAATGGTTTATTTTAGGAGAGGGTGCTATAATTGTTTAATTGGTAGTTTAGCTATGTTAATAACTATACAAAAAACTTTCTATGAAAATGCTTTGGAAGATATTTTAAATGTATTATTTTCATATGACTGATGTTTCAAAATGCAGCAATATGCCTTCTAGGTGGTCTGTCTTCGATCGTCTCACTATAGGTCACTAAAGATTTAAATATATAATAAGAACTATTGTTACATTTTTCAATTTGCCTGAATATTGTAGTTCAATTTTAAGAATATTATAATAATTTTACCTTGGGATGAAATGATTCCAATTGCTACCCTGCGCTGAAATGTACCCACTTGTTACTCTGGGATGAAATGTTTTTACTTGCTACTCTCTGATGAAATGTAGCCACTTGCTACTCTGCGATGACATTTTTCCATTTGCTACTTTGCGATGAAATGTACCCACTAGCTACTCTGCGATGAAATGTACCCATTTGCTACTCTGCGATGAAATGTACCCACTTGCTACTCTGCGATGAAATGTACCCACTAGCTACTGTGCAATTGTATTTGTACACTTGCTACTCTGCGATAAAATGTACCCACTTGCTACTCTCTGATGAAATGTAGCCACTTGCTACTCTGCCATGAAATGTAGCCACTCGCTACGTGATGTTCCTTAGCACTGATAACAAAGTTGTTAACGGCTGAAGAATATCTTCCCATCTCTGTGGATAGCTGTGTCTGACTTTCTATCTCTATGGATAGCTGTGTCTCTGACACATTGCTACGTTCTCGCCAATATCATCTGATATTTCTTTTGTGGCAAGGGCAGCAGACAAGAGCCTCAGATTTCATCACCACCCACGATGTATCCCGCAGTTGCCAGCGCCCTGTCTCACCCCCTCCTTCCTGTTGACACGCACCTTTCCCCCTTAAAGACCCTCTTACTTATACTTCAAAACTGTGGCAGTCGACAAATAAATTATTTAAAGATAAGGCATGGGGTGAAGTCGGTGGTCCAAGTTTAGTAATAAGTCCCACCCCCTCCCGGTATGACACTTGTAGAGGGGGGCATCCCCTTCCACAAGAACACCCCCACTCCTTCGCTCCCGCTCTCTCTACATTCTGGTTGTCGCCTTTCAATGCTCCACTGCAAACAGTTTAGTCCGGTAAATCACACACGCAGGAAAAAAAGAAAAAAATTCGATGCCGGTAATCGCTTCAGGGAGAAAAACATATTTCCACAGCACATTCCTCCCCCCCCCCCAACCCCCCACTCCCGTGATCACCCCCGTGAGTTTTGCACTGGGGGTTATCCCAAACTGAACGATGTTCCAATGCAGATAGAGCGAGACCGCGCGGAAAACATGACTGATTTCTATCTGTGTCCTGGATCAACATTGGTGGGGTGGCACGCACGGTGGCATTGAGGTGGCATTGAGGTGTCATCATAGCTTGCCATTCGGGACGCGGCTACAAGAGGCACTCGGGCCCCCTTCAGCAGCCCCTCATTCTTGGGCCCCGCCTCGCCGCCCAGACTGAGAAAGAGTGGAGCTGGTCGGGTGTAGAGTGGTGTGGACTAAAAGGCCCAGGTAAGAAGCGGTGGGCCATTATTCCGCCCTTCAAATGTCGACATTATGCGCGGGAGGTTGTGCTGTCAGCTGAGTTCCCTAACCGTCAATAGAAGGGAAAGGGAGTAGGGGGGAGAGCGCAGGGGCTCAATGTTTTTTGACAAGTGAGCTAAACGCTCACCTGTTGTAAAATGTAGTTACATCATTTGAGCTTAAAATAGTGTTGTTGTTTTTTTGTTGTTTTTTTTTTTTTTTTAAATAACTTCCTGAAGGGTTTTTATAAAAAGTTGAAATATCTGGATAGCTGAGGGTGGTGTGGAAATTCACAAGTGTAAATTCTGAGTTAAAATTGAATTTTTAAGTTTTAATATTCCTAAGAAAAAGATTTGTGTGCAAAAGTAATTTTAAATAAGTTAAGGGTTTGTTTTAAATAATTCCAACACAAGTATTGAAAGCAAATTTAAAGCCAATGGGAACACGCTTTTCTAGAATTTGTTACGAGTTCTATAACGTTTCTGCAAACATCAACACTATGTTGCCACACAGAATGAATATAATGTTTCAATAAACATCAACTCTACCTTGTCACACATAATGACATCTAGTACAAACATACCACACACACACAATTATGTACCAAAATGTTTAAATAAAACTTTTTTTTTTTCCTTCGTCTTTTTCTGTACTTCTTTCTGTTCTAAAACAAGAACTACTTTTATCATATCACAGTGTACAGACCTCAAGGGTTCCCATCAGTTTTTGAGTCGCTACCCCGTTATACAGAAGCAACGTTACCCTCGACCCACGTATATTGGGGGAAAAAGCTGATCATACCATAAAGACAAAACAGATTGAAAATGGATGCAGTATTACAAAAATTATTCAGATTGATAACGACAGCGAATAAATCAGAGCATTAATGTCACATTATAAATATATATATATATATTTATTTATTTATTTTAAATTTAGTTGACTGATTCCATCGGCGACGTCGCAAAAAACTCTCCCCCCAATGTGACGACGTCGTGGTCTATGTGTCGAATCAAAGGTGCCCAGGTGGTGGACCATAGTAACCATACCATATATACTTTGAGGTTGAAAGAGTTCTTTTAAATGTTTATCAACTTCAATACGATAACGATCACCGAGAATAAAACACATTCTCACCCAAGAAGAACAAGAGAGCGATCTTCAGTTTCAAAACACAATTAAACACCACCTAAAACCAAAGTTTGTCGTAAACATCCTTTGCTAAATGTAATATCCAGCAATGGGGGTGGGTCTAAAAATGTGAAAAAAAACATGAATACAAGTAACGTATGTATAAAAATCAAATCCCAATTAGTGCCCCCCTCCCCAAGGTCACGCCCCTGAACTCTATAAATATTCTAATGACCCACCCGCTTTTACACCACAGATTTATTTCACTTATTATGTCAGAAAAACAAAAGAAAATATTACGAACCACACGCATGTGTTCTATTGAAGCATCTCATTTAGCGCTGTTATCAGCAATTTCATTTCGTTAATTTAGCGTGATCAAATTTCATTCATCATCCCCTTCAAAACACAGAAAAAATTGATTTTTGGCGGTTGGGGTTGGAGGTCGGGCTTAAAATTTAATAGCATGTGTTGTCAATGGCAACGAGTTTATTTGCAAATTTTCAGCTCCATAGCTTGGCGGGAAGTGGGTCAATTAGCCGTCCGAAGATTTTGAAGCCTGAAACACGCAAAAAGTCAAGCTAATATAACGGATTTAAAAGTGTTGGTCATTTCTGCTCTAAACAGCGAGGACGTGCAAACAACGGCAGGCCACAGACGACTACAGCATGCCCACCAACGACAACAGCATGCCCACCAACGACAACGGCATGCCAACCAACGACAACGGCATGCCAACCAACGACAATGGCATGCCACAGACGACTACAGCATGCCACAGACGACTACAGCATGCCACAGACGACTACAGCATGCCACAGACGACTACAGCATGCCACAGACGACTACAGCATACCACAGACGACTACAGCATGCCACAGACGACTAAAGCATGCCACAGACGACTACAGCATGCCCACCAACGACAATGGCATGCCCACCAACGACTACAGCATGCCCACCAACGACAATGGCATGCAAACCAACGACAACGGCATGCCAACCAACGACAATGGCATGCCAACCAACGACAATGCCATGAAAACCAACGACAACAGCATGCCCACCAACGGCAGTGCCATGCCCACCAACGACAATGGCATGCCAATCAACGACAGCGGCTTGCCAACCAACGACAATGGCAAGCCAACCAACGACAACGGCATGCCAACCAACGACAATGGCATGCCAACCAACGACAGCGGCATGCCAACCAACGACAGATGCATGCCAACCAACGACAATGGCATGCCAACCAACGACAACGGCATGCCAACCAACGACAATGGCATGCCAATCAACGACAGCGGCATGCCAACGAACGACAGCTGCATGCCAACCCATGACAATGGTATGCCCACCAACGACAGTGACATGCCAACGAACGACAGCTGCATGCCAACCCATGACAATGGTATGCCCACCAACGACAGTGACATGCCATCCAACGACAGCGGCATGCCAAACCATGACAACGGCATGCCAACCAACAACAGCGACATGCCCACCAACGACAATGACATGCCATCCAACGACAAAGGCATGCCAACCAATGACAACGGCATGCCAACCAACGACTTCATCCTAATCACTAGCTTGAAGATTTTTGACTTGTTCAAATCACATTACAGTTTTCAGAGGAGATCTGTTTTTTCACATCTGTGAAATAGTTCGATTCAAATTTCATCAATCTAATTCCCTATCATCATACAATCCACTCAAACCATTACCTATCATCATACCATCCATTCAAACCATTACCTATTATCATACCATCCATTCAAACCATTACCTATCATCATACCATCCATTCAAACCATTACCTATCATCATACCATCCATTCAAACCATTACCTATCATCATACCATCCACTCAAACCATTACCTATTATCATAACATCCACTCAAACCATTACCTATCATCATACCATCCACTCAAACCATTACCTATCATCATACCATCCACTCAAACCATTACCTATTATCATAACATCCATTCAAACCATTACCTATCATCATACCATCCACTCAAACCATTACCTATCATCATACCATCCACTCAAACCATTAACTATCATCATACCATCCACTCAAACCATTACCTATCATCACACTATCCACTCAAACCATTACATATCATCATACCATCCATTCAAACCATTACCTATTATCATAACATCCACTCAAGCATTATGTATCATCATACCAACCGCTCAACAACTTTCTGTCATCATACCAACCACTGCCTGAATCATACCATACAGTTATCCGACGTTCTTGCTTAGACATAAAAAAATTGTGTTTAAACTTTTGCAATGAAACACTGTCACAAATACACTCTTAAATGTACATACGCACACAAAAATACGCTTAAACACAAACACTCACGCACGTACACACACACATACATATTCACGCCTGCACAGATATACACACACACATGCCTTTTTGCCTACCATTCATTTAAAAATGAAACATTTCTTTTGGTGACCTCTTGTCACTAATGTAGTCCACAGAACATTTCCTTTGGTGACCTCTTGTCACTAATGTAGTCCACAAAACATTTCCTTTGGTGACCTCTTGTCACTAATGTAGTCCACAGAAAATTTCCTTTGGTGACCTCTTGTCACTAATATAGTCCACAGAACATTTCCTTTGGTGACCTCTTCTCACTAATGTTGTCCACAGAACATTTCCTTTGGTGTCCTCTTGTCACTAATGTAGTCCACAGAACATTTCCTTTGGTGACCTCTTGTCACTAATGTAGTCCACAGAACATTTCCTTTGGTGACCTCTTGTCACTAATGTAGTCCACAGAACATTTCCTTTGGTGACCTCTTGTCACTAATGTAGTCCACAGAACATTTCCTTTGGTGACCTCTTGTCACTAATGTAGTCCACAGAACATTTCCTTTGGTGACCTCTTGTCACTAATGTAGTCCACAGAACATTTCCTTTGGTGACCTCTTGTCACTAATGTAGTCCACAGAACATTTACTTTGGTGACCTCTTGTCACTAATGTAGTCCACAGAACATTTTCTTTGGTGATTTCTTGTTGTCACTAATGTAGTCCACAGAACATTTCCTTTGGTGACCTCTTGTTGTCACTAATGTAGTCTAGTTCACTGAAATGCAGTTTGTTTTGGTTTCACAAAAGTTGCTTTCTTAAGAAACTTTTTTTTCTTCTTTAAATTAGCTCTTTAGGTTCGTGTGTGTGTGTTTTCTTTTTCTCTGAACTGATGATTTGAGAATACAAAATTTAAAAAAAAACAACTTTGGTTGCTAAATTCTATTATTTAATCTAAAATAGTGAAATTTGTTCCATTGATTTAACAGTTCTATGGCGGATTTTTTAAAGTAAGTATTTACAAATGCGGTGTTTATTTGTAGTTTGTTGATATATGTTCTTTCTTTTAAAAATATTTGTATGGTCTAGTTTCCCTTTTCGGACATGTCCCATTATCTCCAAGTATTTCTTTGCGTAGAGTATTTATTTAGTCAACAATAGTTTTATGAAAGCCGATTGTAATTACTTATTACCTTCCATTTTGTTTCGCCAATATCCTGTTTTTAAGAAGCAGTTCTTTCAAATTTCCGTTCCCCGTTTTTCTTTGTCTATTTACTTAATGGTTTTTCATTTATTTTTTTTTTTATGTAGGCTTTCCAGCAGTATTCCTCAGCTCTGTATTTCTTTACAGCTTTACTTTTTTGTTTATCTAGTGGTTTTTCTTTAAACATTCCTACCCGGCGCATTCTTTCAAAGTTGTATCTCCGTGAATGGCAGCAAAATGGTTGATAAACTCCCCCCGGGGCCCACCTACCTCTCATTAAGTCACTTGTCCTTAACCAACCACGATAGTCTTTACGATAAAACCCTGAGAAAAAAAGCGTGGAGAGAAAAGAAAGGAAAAAAAAAATTGCTTCATTGGAAGGTGTCTTTGGAGTGCTTTATTTTTGTTCGTACTTGCTAATTGTTACGGCAAACCATTTGGGGGGCAGGGCGCATTGATACGTCAGCTTGTACCTAGTCATTGAGACGTGGTCGTCGACACAACTCAAACCACTTATTTGCACGTGTTTTTTGGCCAACACAGTTTTTGTTTGTTCGGCGCGAAAAGAAGCTCGCGGAAGAGAGAAAATCTATAGGGAGCCGTTCATTCTGAAGGGGTGTCAACCTATTGATGTATGGCCAGGGAAAACATATTTCCTGGCAGGAGTGTTTAAAATAAGGGGGGGTCGATGTATCGGCTAATGGAGACGTCCCCACAGTCGTGACACGAACGAGAGCTGCCCAAAATAACAGCGAGCGGCAAGCAGCGCCGGCAAACTCCATTAATTCAATTAGGGTTCGTGTAAGGACACAGTTTTCAACCTTACACTTCATTCTCTTATCAACCATTTTTCGATTGGAGGTGCACATCTATAAGTTCTACCATCAGTTTTTTTTTTATTTCGGTTGCTTGTATGGAAATGTCAGGTTTTCGGCGAAGAAAAGATTTTTTAAGCAACCAGGCCTGTAAAATTCAGGTATTATTTTTTATGATAGTAGGTTTTATTATTTTGAAAAGGTCTGAGTGCCATTCCCTGGCATGCTTCAAACATCCCCAAAGTGTCGCGTGTTTTTCCGCGCCATTCGCCATTATTTGTTTAAAACTACAGCTCTGTATTAACTTGTATAATATTAGCACACACACAAAAATGTGTGTAAATGTGTACTTTCCTTATCACCGATAGGAAACGACCCAATTTTTTTTTTTTTTTTTTTGTTCCTCTTTTTGCTCGCAGACCGGCACACAGCCGTAGTTAATCTACCAAAGAGCCATAATCTGAAGGGTAAATATTTTACAGGTTTACACAAGTTTGCTTATGAGAGACAAATTTATTAACTTGTATAATATTAGCACCCACACAAAAATGTGTGTAAATGTGTACTTTCCTTATCACCGATAGGAAACGCCCCAATTTTTTTTTTTTTTTTTGCTCCTCTATTTGCTCGCAGACCGGCACACAGCCGTAGTTAATCTACCAAAGAGCCATAATCTGAAGGGTAAATATTTTACAGGTTTACACAAGTTTGCTTATGAGTGACAACTTCAACAGAAGTGACATTAGTTTGATGGTGTCATTGTTGCCTCCTGCCATACCAAATGTTCAAGTTCAGTGAACGGACAATGAAAGTAGACAAATTTTCATATATTTTTTTTATAAGGAAAAATGTGGGTTTGACTCTTGCATGGAGAACTCAACAACGAAAAATCGTGATGAACGTCCTACGCGCGTGCTATAGTTCTATGTGTCAGAGGTGTAGCTCTTAATGGCGAAATCTATTCAAATGTTGGACAGTGAATTATTCTTAATGAAAACAGTGCGTCCTCTCTGACCACACAGAAAATATCTAAAATTTCAGACAATTCAACACTCTTTACAACAGAGGTATTTAAACTTCAGTCCACTGACCCCTTGGGAGTTTGTAAACGGAGTCAGGGGTCCACGAGATGCATATCCTCGTAATTTCTTTATATGCATCTAAATAAGGTTAAATTTAAGGCCTTTAGGCACTTAGGCACCAGGAGTTTCAACAAGTCTGTTTCCCTTTTTCTTGGCATCTTGGTACTTGGCGCATAGCAAACCCATCTTGGTACTTGGCGGATAGCAATCCCATCTTGGTACTTGGCGGTTAGCAATCCCATATTGGTACTTGGCGGATAGCAATCCCATCTTGGTACTTGGCGGTTAGCAATCCCATCTTGGTACTTGGCGGTTAGCAATCCCATCTTGGTACTTGGCGGTTAGCAATCCCATCTTGGTACTTGGCGGATAGCAATCCCATCTTGGTACTTGGTGGAAAGTAAGCCCATCTTGGTACTTGACGGATAGCAATCCCATCTTGGTACTTGGCGGATAGTAATCCCATCTTGGTACTTGGCGGATAGCAATCCCATCTTGGTACTTGGCGGATAGCAATCCCATCTTGGTACTTGGTGGATAGCAATCCCATCTTGGTACTTGGTGGATAGCAATCCCATCGTGGTACTTGGTGGATAGCAATCCCATCTTATTGGCTTTGTCCTTGGAGTGTGTTACGTGTCTGTCTGGTTGTGGGGGGGGGGGGGGGGAGAACGAAAAATGGAAGTTAACAAGTATGGCTTTGCCTTATACAACCTCAACAAAAGAGGTTATAGCATCCTATTCAAGACTTCTCCCTTTTATTGTTTTTCACATCAAATAAAAAATATCCAGCAAAAAATAAAAAGAATCCGTGAGCGAAATTATCTCTGCTTGACTCTAGTCTCAACTTTAAAAATGATCATTGTTGTCATCGCTAGAGAGGAATAGACTGTCAAAGTTCACCTAGACTGAATTTGTGTACCAAAGAGTCGGAGCATCTTCCAAACATATTTTTGGTGTTGACTTCAAAATCTTTCTTGAAGTTTACGATGCATTGTGCTTCATTCCATTCATCAGTTTTCTATACATAGTTCTCAATTTAGGATGAGCATGTGATCAGTGCAAGATTTCCATTTCGTCAAGCCGACTTGTTGCAGCCAAGGAGCATTTTCTCCATGGTTTTTGTTTTCGTGTTAATAAAATGTGGCAGGAGGTTTTGATTTTGAGTGCCAGGAAGGATGGTGAGGCCATGGCAGGAGTGTGATGCCTGGACTGGAGGGTGATGTCTTGACAGGAGGGTATTACCTGGACAGGAGTTTGATGCCCCTACAGGAGGGTGATGCCTGGACGGAGGGTGATGCTTTGACTGGAGGGGGATGCCTCTACAGTAGCGTGATGCCTTCACAGGAAGGTGATACCTCGACAGGAGGCCGATGCCTCGACAGGAGGAGGATGCCTCGACAGGAAGTTGATTGCTTGAGAGGAGTGTGATGCTTTGACAGGATTGTGATGCTTCGACAGGAGTGTGATGCCGCGACGGGAGGGTGATACCTTGACAGGAGGGTGAAGCCTCGACAGTTTGATAATAATTCTGGTCGTCCAGGTGTCTATTGTGTCCCAAATGTCTAGCATTATATTTTTCAGAGCGTAGGGAACACTCTAGTCATCCACACTAAGCATGATATCTGTACAGAATCTATCATCTCAGGTTGTCTCGCCATTGATTCAGTTTGTGTATTATTTCCCTTCTCTTATAATGCCTTACATTAATTTTTAGGTCAACTTAGCAGTGTTTCAAAGTGTTTGGATTGCCGGGCAGTTTAATTAAGACATTTTCAAAACGTTTTTAATTTAAATGTACCCTCAATGGTGGTAGCGCCATTCTGTGTGATCTGGTCACGTGTCCTCACGTCTCTTCCTCCTCTGCCACTTTCTCTACTACACTTCTCTTGACTTTTTATGATGAGGTTTTTTTTAATTATTATTATTATTATTATTATTATTATTATTATTATTATTATTATTATTATTATTATTATTATTATTATTATTATTCCTTGTACGCTTGTCTAAATTTCCTTGCTCCGCTTTCCGTTATTCTTGGAGCTTTTTAGACACACGTTTCATTTGTGTTCATATGTATGTCTTTAACTTCATAAACACATATTGCCACTACGAATGGCGCTGCTATAGACCGCCCTTAAGCTAAGACACCAATACTCTTTCCCTGGGTCTACGTGTTGCAGTATGGCCTGTGGCTACACCCACAACTATCAAAGTGACACTCGGAGCGTGTGCTACCTTTGTTCTATTATGTGGCTACCTTATGTCTTTCCTATAAAAGGAATTTGACGATGTTCAGCGATAAATATGTTCAAGATTGCACACGAGCCAATTCTTATGTTCCTGTCATTGGCACATTGGTATTTCATGCGTCAATGTATACAGTAAACTAGTGTACACGACCGATACGTGTAAAGCAACAACAAGAAAATAATTTATTATAATAAAAGTAGAGCATGATGACAACATTATCACACACACACACACACACACACACACACACACACAAACACACACACACACTCACATTATCTTTCGCTAAATATTTAAAAAAGAATTTAAAAAGTGGTTTATTTTTTAAATACTTATCCTAGAATTATTATTTTAAAACTGTTTTTTCTCCTTTCTTATCAATGTGCTGATTTACACTGCTTCGAAATATACCTGTGTCTAATTTGTGTGGTTAGACTTGGTGGGAATGGTCTACTGATGAGGGACGAACTTAGATGGTGGAAGGAACAGTCTACTGATGAAGGACGAATGTTAATGATGGTTGCATCTAACCGTAAATTAAATAATTATATTATAATATTAGCATAGAAGACTGCGTATAGAATCTAATTTGGAAAAACTGCCTATAGAATCCGATTGACAAGTCCACAACGGGCCACGTGAAGAATCCAATGGATAAGACTACGTATAGCGTCCAATGGGTAAGACGACATATAGAGCCCAATTGGTAACACTACGTGAAGAACCCAATGGATAAGACTATGTATATAATACAATGGATAAGACTCTGTATAGAATCCAATTGATAAGACTAACTAACTAACTAACTAACTTAAGAAAATCAGCGGACACCGAGCCTTGAGGCTCATATGGTCCTCCCCAACGCACCACCCCGCCAACCAAACCGGCCGTCAACCACTCCCCCAGTGGTCTTTATTCCGATCGGGCCGCGAAGCGGCACGCCAGGGACGCTCCGCCCCTAAGACCGCCACACTCGACCTCCACTCGATTGGCCGCTGAGTGTGGCAGCCCCAGAGAAGAAACACCTGGCCAGCCGGATTGCTGCTCACGCAGCAACAGGGCCGGACTTTCTAAGGGGTTGGGGTGGATATTTAACGTCTCTAAAGTCCCCCCTTACCACCCCGGGGGGACCGCGTAGTTGTTTAAAACCGACGCCCTCTACTAGGGTTTGTATGGTTATTCTACGGTGCGACTAATTCACACCGTAGATGGGAGAGAGAGGTTGCCTAGGAGCAGTGCCCTCAAGACTGCATAAGACTACGATTCCAATGGGTAAAACTACGTATAGATCCAATGGGCGAGACTACGTGAAGAATCCAATGTAAAAGACTATGCATAGAATTCAATTGGTAAGACTGCGTAAAGAATCCAATGAATAACAATATGTATAGAATCCAATGGCTGAGAAACGTGAGTAATCTAATGGATAAGAATACGTATTGAATCCAATGCGCAAGACTATGTATAGAATCCAAGTGGTAAGACTACGTGAAGAATCCAATGGATAATAATACGTATAGAATCCAATGGATAGTACTCTGTGAAGAATCCATTGGATAAGACTATGTATAGAATCCATTGTATAAGACTACATGAAGATTACACTTGGTAAGACTACGTGAAGAATCCAATGTAAATGTCAACGTATAGAATCCAATGGGCAAGGAAACGTGTAGATTCCATTTGGGAAAAACTACCTATAGAATCCAATGGGCAAAACTACTTGTTATGAATTTATGCTGACATTTCTATTTGTACAATTAAGATTAGTAAAAAGACAATGTGTTAATAGCTGAATTTAAAGGTTTTTCTTTGCATATCTATTGTGAACATATGTGGGTTACAAATGAACAACACTTGGACTCATAAATTTAATAAAGTGTTTGCATCCCACAAAGACACAAAATAGGACAATTCTAAGATATAGACTTTGATTTCAGAAGAAGTCTTTTTTTGCCTCTTGTTGTGGTTCTACTGGGAGTGTACTTGCATGCCAAGCTTTTGACCAATGGTGTAGTCCTACTGGGAGTGTACTTGCATGCCAAGCTTTTGACCAATGGTGTAGTCCTACTGGGAGTGTACTTGCATGCCAAGCTTTTGACTAATGGTGTAGTCCTACTGGGAGTGTACTTGCATGCCAAAAGCTTGACTAATGGTGTAGTCCTACTGGGAGTGTACTTGCATGCAGAGCGTTTTTGCCATTGTTCGAACCCCGATGGATTAAAATTTGTGTTTTCCCTTTTTTTTATTTCTCTATATAATTTCATTGTAAAACATCTTCTCCTCCTTATTTTTCTTATATTTGAGGGGCCCACGATCAATTTGTTGATCATTCTGGCTCCTGGTTTAAATTCAGAGTTTGCCTTCTCTTAGATGGGTTGCCGTCCAAGGCTAACGAGTCCAGTCAACCCGGGGTGCTTGGGATGTTGGCTTTGGTGGGGATTGAACTCCAGGCCACCAGCTAGTTGGCCACCCATCGCCATAAAAAATAAAAATCTCTGCCTACATCGTATACATTGTCAGAAAAACTGATTGTTCGCTTCTCTTTCATTGTTTTTTTAATAGTATAAATGTGCACAATGACTCACCAGGTCTTTCGGATGTCTGTAATGTCAACCGTTCTCTATCTCTCTCTCGCTCTCCCTCTATCTCTCCCTCTCTCTCTTTTTCACTCTCCCCCCTCAGACACACGCAGCCTTTAATAGCAGGCTGTTTGACCCCCCCCCCCAAATCACAAACACACACATCCTCTAACCTATAGCTGGATGTTTGCCTCACCCCATCACAAACACACACACCCTCTAACCTATAGCTGGCTGTTTGCCCCCCCCCCATCACAATCACAAACACACACATCCTCTAACCTATAGCTGGATGTTTGCCTCACCCCATCACAAACACACACACCCTCTAACCTATAGCTGGCTGTTTGCCCCCCCCCCATCACAAACACACACACCCTCTAACCTATAGCTGGCCCTTTGTCAAAAACTCTCACAAACACACACACCCTCTAGCCTATAGCTGACTGTTTGTCAAAAACTATCACAAACACACACACCCTCTTACCTATAGCTGGCTGTTTGTCAAAAACTATCACAAACACACACACACCCTCTAACCTATAGCTGACTGTTTGTCAAAAACTATCACAAACACACACACCCTCTAACCTATAGCTGACTGTTTGTCAAAAACTATCACAAACACACACACCCTCTAACCTATAGCTGACTGTCAAAAGCTATCGCAAACACACGCATACATAATACTCCCACGTGTAACTTTTGATATAAGAAATGATGGAGACCGACCTTAGTGTTCACCGATATGTTATGGGCAACAACACAAGTCTATTTCTAACACCCATTCCAGTTTCTCTAACATATTCATTCGTCTTTCTGCCCCTATTTCTACTCCTATTTCATCAAACGCCTTAGTTCACTTTAACTCCCCCCCCCCACTAGCTTTCTTTCACTCTATCTCTCACTATCTCTCACTCTCAAAATCTCTTTCGCTTTCTTCCTTTCTTGCGTTCCCTAGCTATCTCTCTCTCTTTACCCCTTAACGCTTTCTTTCACTATATCTCTTCCCCACCATACGCTTTCCTTCATTCTATCTCTCTCTCGCACTCTCTCAATATCTCTCTCAAAAACTCTTTCAATATCTCTCTCTTTCTTCCTCTCTTGCACTCCTTATCGCCCTCTCTTTCTTTCTCTCTTTCACTCCTTATTTCCCTCTCTCTCTTTCTCTCTTGCACTCCCTATCTCCCTCTCTTTCTTTCTTTCTTTCGTTCTTTCTTTCTTTCTCTCTTTGACTCCCTATATTCCTCTCTTTCACTCCCCATCTCCCTCTCTTTACCCCCATTTCATCCCTACAATGTTATTTTTATGACCAAGGATATGAAATTTGAGAGCGCGAGCTCTTCGCGTTCACTTCCGGCATGCGCGAAATCAAACGTTATCATTACCGGAAGTGCGTCGAATTCTGTGCAACAGGGAAAGCGCCTATTTGGACTGGCCAGAAAAAAATGAAGCCCCTGCGACAAATATTTTGGTGGTAAATAAAGTCATCGGCTGCCCACGATAGCGCAATTACAGGGACTCGGACGCTTGCAAATCAGGACGAGGACTGGGCTATCGGAAGCAATTACCGCGCGAGATGTGGTGGAGAGGCCGGCCATTACTGGGGCCAAATGAGCACCGGTTGGCGAGGGCATCTCACAAGTAATGCCTTGAGCGCGATGATTTCCTCGAGCACCGTTCTCATCAAAGAATTAGAGGCGAAAGCTTTCTCACTTGACAAGATTTGTCTTGTCCGTTCCCTGGGGACACAAAGCTGGGTCCTCTCGGTTTGACCCCGGTCTGGACACACGGGGGTGAGCGCGAGAAGAAGTTGCCAGAACGGATTGTGTTTGTGTTATCGATTTCACGCAAACTCTGGCTATGTCCTTAATGGAGACATCAAACTTCAGTTTGGATGAATACGTACACATCCTATGCTGTTTTTTTTTTAAATGGTCTCAAATTTGATAAATATATATAATGGCTAAAAGCTGGCAGGCTACATTGCTGAATTATCAAGATCGTCATTGTACATTGCTGCACTATAAAGCTGTTACATTGCTGCATTATAAAGCTGGCATATTGCTGCACTATAAATCTGGCACACTGCTGCACTATAAAGCTGGTACATGGCTGCACTATAAATCTGGCACACTGCTGCACTATAAAGCTGGTAAATTGCTGCACTATAAGGCTGGTAAATTGTTGCACTATAAAGCTGGTACATTGGTACACGATAAAACTGGCACATTGCTACACTATGAAGCTTGGTACATTTCTCTACTATAAAGCTAGTACATTGCTGCATCACATCCTCGAGCTGGTCTTGGTACATTGAAGGAAATAGTGGCACAAGTTAAGTGGAAGCTTTAATCAAAAGACAGGACAATAAGATTTGAACGTTTCAGCTAAGAGCGTACCTAAGCAGACAGGACAAATTATAATACGACAAGAAATAGAGAAAAGTTAAAAACGTAAGTGATTGCCATTGTTATTGCATTGCCGGAAGTTGGAGTTTTCAAAACAATGATTATATTAAGTGAAAGAATATATATATATATATATATATATATATATATATATATATATATATATATATATATATATATTTATACTGTGAATATAAGGTATTAAATAAAAAAGGAATATATATATATATATATATATATATATATATATATATATATATATATATATATATATTGCTACTGTGAAAATAAGGTCTTAAAACTTAACGGACTACAATATTTTGGAGACACATAAAATATATGAAATAAGAAAGGAAACGAAATAAAAGTAAATTGAAAAACGTTAGTAGGAGAGTATTTGAATAAGTCCATAAGGTGATGTTGTGCCGAAAAGTTGAATTTATTTGTTTTCCATTCTAATTCTCTCAGGTTGATTGGTACAGGACACGGATTCATTGGTACTTTGCTGCATCATCAAACTAGTATATTGCTGCATTACCAAGCGGGTACATTGATGTATTATCAAGCTGGTACCATGCTGCATCATCAAACTAGTACATTGCTGCATTACCAAGCGGGTACATTGATGTATTATCAAGCTGGTACCGTGCTGCTTCATCAAACAAGTACATTGCTACATTACCAAGCGGGTACATTGATGTATTATCAAGCTGGTACCGTGCTGCATCATCAAACAAGTACATTGCTACATTACCAAGCGGGTACATTGATGTATTATCAAGCTGGTACCATGCTGCATCATCAAACTAGTACATTATGGCAAACCAAGCGGGTACATTGATGTATTATCAAGCTGGTACCATGCTGCATCACCAAACTAGTATATTGCTGCATTACCAAGCTGGTACATTGATGTATTATCAAGCTGGTACCATGCTGCATCATCAAACTAGTACATTATGGCATTACCAAGTTGGTACATTGATGTATTATCAAGCTGGTACTTTGCTACACCATAAAGCTCGTAGGATTGTTTACCCGAGCGCCATCTCACCACAGTTATTTCAATGCCTTTAGCGCCTGATCAGCTGAGCTGTTTGGACTTAGCTTTACTTAAAGACTAGACTTATCAAAGTTTTCAGATGGGGCCTGATCATGCTTTAAGTTCAAGCATGCAATGAACTTAGGGCTTCAGGTTAGCCAGGAAGGCTATAAGAAGAGCTTATTTTCTTTATTTTTTTTTATGCTTTTGATATTTGCTATACAGGCTCAGTGGCGTAGCTAGGTGGTGCGGGGGGTGCGGATTGCACCGGGTGACACCAACCGTAGCTACGCCATTGTGCAGGCCTATACAACTTTTTCATCGTAGCGTTCATTTCAGTTTCAGTTCTAATAAACCTGGGAGAATGTTATTATAAATGTGATAATATCTACACAACATCAGAGGCGTGATAATCAAAATCTGTGCCCGGGCAACAGCGAATATAGGCGACAAAAGAGTATAATTTAATTAATACACATATTTTACATGAAAAAAAGGACGAGGATGGTTCCCCTTCCCCCCCTTCCTCTCCCCCTCCCCCACTCTTTCCATGTCACTTTTTGCACGTTCATAAATACATGAACAAGTTTGCTAATGGCAGATAAACTCTATTTATTTTATTTTCAATTATTCCCCTTGCATAGCAGTGACCACCAATATCTACATTTTAACTCCACAAATTGAAACACCCTTTCTGGTGTGAACTGTGTGTGTGTGAAGGTGGTTGTGAACTGAGATGAATGGCGTCTAATGGATGTTTCTAATGGCATTTAGTATTGTGATAAACCCAGATTAATTGGAATGAGTTATGGATTTAACAGTCTGTCATTGTCTAGAAATCATCTAACTACTTCCTGTTAATTTATGAAAACCATTGCAATAAAGATAAACTTTACAAAACATTGTAATTTATTATCAAACCAGCAATAAATATATGTTTATTTTTTTATATTTTTCAAGTGAGTATACATTTATGAATTTTACATAAGAAAAATCATCTCGAAAAGCTTAGAGCCACAATTGTTTTTGTTTTCACATTTATTTGTTTAACTCCATAAAAAAATATTTAAAAAAACATCTTTGTTCTAGGGATGGCGCTGATACGCCACACTTCAACACAGAAACCAATTTTGCAATAATCTTTTGAGACTCCTACGTTTTCTTTGGCTTGGACATCGTTCACTTTGGGGGAGGGGGGGGGGGTGAGAGGATGAAATCAAGTCGTTCTAGCGCCCCCCCCCCCCAACTCAAATAGACAATCTTCCATTTGTCCCTGGATAGGGCGGACCAGGGGCAAAAAGCCAAAGTGATTGAGCTCCGTGCAGACAGTTTGCATGAATTAAGCGCCACTAAAGAGCAATCCCGTGGAAATATTTCCAGGGATAGAGCGAATTCCGGCCCAGAATTGAAGAAACAATTTCGTTATGTAAATACTCGGAATCGGAATTTCCCGTGGAAAGTCGTTGATTGTTCTGTAAACGTTAGAAAACAGACGGGCAATAAAAGAATTGTCTCTCCTTTCAAGGCGCTAAGCGAGAGACATTAAAGGGAGGGAACTCAGTCACGAAAGTGAGCGACAGAAAAGGGAGAGAAGTACAAGGATTGAAATTAAAGGACGGCAGACAAAGAAAATAGATTATTAAGTGTTGGGGGGGGGGGTCGTGATGGTATCCTGAATGCTGGGTCTGATGATGGTAGCAAAGCATGTATTGCTACAGGCGGGTTCTTCCGATTTCAGGCAGACAATATATAACGTTGATAAACCATGGTACCATTGAGCAGAAAGCAATGTTGTTTTTTTCCAGTCTCCAAGACAACGATAGCGTTCTTCTACTTTGAATTCTCTAAAAAGTTTTTTTCTAATTTCGTAGTTTGGACCAGAAGTTTAACTTTTCCATTCATTATTTTGCTCCTAACTATTACCGAGTTTCAAAAGTGTTCCTAGACGACTGTTGAATGAACAGAAATCATGTATGTTTACTAATTGTTGTTCTAGAAGTGCGACCAAAATTTCCCTGCTCCAGTCGCACCGCTGATATGGTGGTGTTTGGTGGCTCAACAAAATTAGATGGGGTGAAAAAGCATTGGAAAAGCAAGCCTTACAACCCGAGACTTACCAGGGTCATATGGTGCCTTACGACCAGAGGCTTATCAAGGACATCTGGCACCTTACAAACAGAGACTTACCAAGGACATATGGTGTCTTACGACCAGAGACTTACCAAGGACAAATGGTGCCTTACAAACAGAGACTTACCGAGGACATTATTATGCCTTACGACCAGAGACTTACCAAGGACATATGGTGTCTTACGACCAGAGACTTACCAAGGACATATGGTGCCTTACGACCAGAGGCTTATCAAGGACATATGGTGTCTTACAACCAGAGACTTACCGAGGACATATTGTGCCTTACGACCAGAGACTTACCAAGGACATATGGTGCCTTACAAACAGATACTTACCAAGGACATATTGTGCCTTACGACCAGAGACTTACCAAGGACATATTGTGCCTTACAAACAGAGACTTACCAAGGACATATGGTGCCTTACAAACAGAGACTTACCAAGGACATATGGGGCCTTACAAACAGAGACTACCAAGGATATATGGTGCCTTACAACCATAGGCTTACCATAGGCCCGTTTGTTCATAGCATACACTAATGACCTACCCGAGAAACTAACATCCCAAGCAAGACTGTTCTCAGATGAAACCGCTGTGTAAAGGAAGATCGCCAACAGATCTGACCAGGACCAGCTACAACAGGATCTCAATCGGTTAGCTGAGTGGGAGATGAGCTGGGACATGGAATTTTACCCTGCCAAGTGCCAGACACTATCAGTCTCTAGAAGTTGTACTCTTCTACACTACCAATACGAACTGCAAGGCCAGATACTTGAGCCAGTTTCCTCTGTAAAGTCCCTGGGTGTTACCACTCAAAAAGAGGTCCGCTGGGACGAGCATATTAACAATGTGTGTAACCAGGCAAACAAGATCCTGTGGTTCTTAAGGTGTAATCTAAAGATTGGCAACTCCTGTGTGAAAGAAAGAGCCTATAAAGCCTTTGTCCGTCCTGTTTTAGATTATGCATCTTCATTCTGTGACCCATTTACCCAGAAGAGCATTGGCAGGTTGGAGGCGGTCAAGCGACGGGCAGCACGCTTTGTCCTGAACTGCTACAGGAATACCTCTAGTGTTGGCAGCATGCTGGAAACACTGGGCTGGTCACCATTGGAGGAGCGACGACGACTATCCAGGTTCTCCATAATGTACAAGATAAATAATGGGCTGGCCCACCTTCTCCAACATTAAAAAGAAACTCGTCCCTCTCCCCTATAGACAGCGACGGGGCCATGACAGGCATTTTGGCTCATACACGCAAGAAGCCATTATAGGAACTTCTCACTCCTGCCCCAGACAATCGGGGACTGGAACAAGCTTTCAAAAGCAACAGTTGAGGCGACAACACGATACAATTTTGAGTCTATTTCCTCAAGCCTTCCAACCCCCAATGAATGATTCCCTCACAAAGTAGCACTTGCAATTATTGAGATATCCGCATCAACACTAGGCACAGAAACATTGCAAATCCCCTCTACATACATAGGAGCCAAATTGACGTGGTTGCTTATTTTGATGTTGTCATCAGTAAGCATGTTTCGTGACATTATCAAATATATTGTCATCGCTCCGTTTACCTCAAGGCCAGCTTTGACCGAGGCATCTTTAATGTTCTCTGAATGCTCTATTTATATCATTGCTGTTTCTGCCCAGTAGCGCCATGTCGTTCGCATATGCCAGGTACTGCTAGGTTGGCTTTATCAAGTTCCTGATGGCTGTGGTTCTGTGATGTTTCTCTGGCCGTTATTTGTGATAGTTCCACTTGTGTTCACATGTATATGGTTCTCAATATTTTGGTTCTAACCTGGTGTGGAACTGAATGCATGATAGCGAGCCTCCTCGTCTGAGGCCCTGACTAATCGGGAACTCCCTCGAGTACTCTCCCTGTACTTTGATTCTACTTTTTGAGTTAGCCATCGTCATATGTATGAGCCCGCGGGTAAGTTTGTTAGGGACTCCAAGTTCCTATTTACGCTATAATCTTAAGCTGTTCTGTAGTCCATATATAGTTGAAGTTGAAGTTTGTTGATGTTGTTTACGTAGCATTTCTTCAGTAGACATCTGGCAGTGAAGATATGTGATTGATCTATTCTCGCGGAATCCACATTAGATCTGTTCCCCAGAGGCTTAGCTAAGGGTGCGGGGGGTGCGGACCACAACGGGTGACACCATCTCAGGGGTGACACCCAATTGAAAAACTGCATATTAACAGAGCACACACTGCTCTCTCTAACCGAATTTCATAAAAGGATAACCGACCAAACGTAAATGTATCACACATCTAACCAATCCAAATTTTGGGGGATGTTCAAAGACGCTTTAGAAATCAAAAAGAAAATTAAGCGCTGTATAATTCAGTATTAGTTACTATTACTTCCTGTACAATCAGGGACTGGGACAAGGTTCCAAAAGGAACATTTGAGGCGACAACACTTGACACACTTGCGTCTATTGGCTCGGGACTTCCAACTCCAATTTGTGTAGCCAGTAAATTATTCTCTTCAATACCATTCACAGAAGCATCGCCATTCCCTTCTACATATATAGGAGCCAGAATGATCAAAACACTGACCGTGTGGCCCTAAGATATAGAAGAAGAAATGCGTGCTTTATTAAAAGTTCAAGGTAGTGGTTCAGAAATGAGGTGACCCTATAACTAGGTCAGAAAAACACCATTTTGACCATGATTCAACACAGATTGAAGTCTTCGGTAGCTTTCGTAAGTGACAAGAAGCTATCTGTGTCTAAATTCTGAGAAATAAAGCTTTCCATTAATAAAAAATACGATATGGTCGGGCGATTCCAAGTAAATGATTCGAATCGGTAAAAAGCAAAAATAGTTTAATAAATGATTTTTTACCCATTTATAGGATTTAAAAAAAATAATATTTTAAAAAAATGTTTCAATATATTTAGATCATTAATTAATTAATTAATTTTTTTTTTAATTTAAAGTTTTTTGAAACTTAATAAATCGAAACCCAGAAATACTCCAAAATAAATATTTGCACCGATTCGTCACTAGCACCGTCCCTTAACATTTGACCACGATTTTCATACAACACAAATTCTTTAACATGATGTCTATGCTTTCAAGCTTATCTGCCACCTTTACATTTGGGCTCATCTACTTGAGGAAGTTTATCTTACACAGCAGTATCTGCAGATTAAAGGCTTCATTCTTGACAAAGTGGTGACCAACCTAGAGGTCTTAAGAATGTTTCTGCCCGAAAACCGCTGTCACATGCTAGGAACTTTTAAATCATAACAATATGGAATGTCGGTAGAGAGAAGATTAATGTTTAAAAGAAGAAAAGGCAGGAGAACTATTTAATATCCATCATAGGACAGTCAATGATTTCTGATCTGGCATTACTATCAATTGAAAGTGATACGTTGAAGGATATTGATTTTTGATCAAGGGATTGACAGGTTTGCAGCTTTGAATACCAGGGAAAGAAACTTTTTAATAAAGTAAATTAAATGTAAAATGAACCATAACTCAACGTTGTTACAGTTCTTAAAAACATTTACCTCCCGACCTTCCGTTACTTTGTTTTGTTTTTTTTCCTTGTCACATTTTTTTTTTTGCTTTAGACTTATTTTAACAAGAAGAAGTCCGTCGTGAAAGTCGGTGGGATTAAGGGGGGACGGGGGGGGGGCGGGACACCATGAGTTTACCGCACCGGGTGACACCTACCCTGGTAACGCAACTGCTGTGCCCTAAATCTTTCCAGTTTTCTCACTGTTAGTTTTGGGGCGTTTTTGTACTTTGCTTTACGTTACTTTGTTTTGTTTTTTTTCCTTGTCACATTTTTTTTTTTGCTTTAGACTTATTTTAACAAGAAGAAGTCCGTCGTGAAAGTCGGTGGGATTAAGGGGGGACGGGGGGGGGCGGGACACCATGAGTTTACCGCACCGGGTGACACCTACCCTAGTAACGCAACTGCTGTGCCCTAAATCTTTCCAGTTTTCTCACTGTTAGTTTTGGGACGATTTTGTACTTTGCATTAAGTAGGGAGTTTCCTCTATAGTTTGAGCAATACAACTTAGATCCTTTCTTGTGAATTGGGTTTTTGAGTGCAGTATCCCATTCTTTTAGCATTTTTTCCCTCCTGTCAGATTCTGGAAATGAGGTCGTGCAGTTTGTTTCCGAAGCGTTTTATCAGTTCTGTTGGGACAAGGTCTATTCCTGAGGCTTTTTTATCTTTCATGGTAAAGATCACATCTTTAGTCTAATTCACTGTTGGTTGACTGACCAATGGGTGCGGTCCCCCTTGAGGTAGATCGCAACCTCATTAGCTCTTCCGTGTGAGCCATTAACCATCCCTTCAAAGTGATGTGTCTTCTCTCTGAAATGTCCCAATAAGAAATGGCGTCAGCCGGCCGTCGAGCTAGTGCTCTTTAAGCCATCCCAAAAGTACCCACCCCCCTAAGCCCGGTATCGGGCCGCGAAGCGGCACGTTGGAGATGTCCCTTAGCCAGGACAGCCCCCCCCCCCCCCCCCCCGCCCGAGTCCACTCGATCGGGTTCCGCTGCGGGTCGCCCCAACCCAAAGACACCCGGTCGGTCCGACACTGTGTTTGAACACAGTGCACACGATCGACTTTCTCAGGAGTCGGGATGGTAAAATTTACGTCCTAATATCTTTCCCCACCCATCCCGTGGAAGCATTGGACGCCCTATAAGAGGGTTTCTACAGTGAGTTTCCACGACGTAGCTGGGAAGTAGCTGGGACGAAACGGTTGCCTTGGAGCAGCTTCTCAGGGCTGCATAGTAAGAATCATCGGCTAGAGATTATCACCTTCACCACTAGCCTCCTATCCATTAACGGCAACTTGTAATCATGATCCCTATCCTGTCTCTGCCTGTACCTCCAATTATGAACCGTCACAGCTGCCAGCCCTGTAGGTGCTGTTTTATTTACGGCAGGTACCGAGCACGTCCCTTGTCTGACCACGCAGTGGTCTTGTTCCCTGGGTAACGTCGAGGGGATCGGTGGCCGACGCCTCCTAATCGACAAGCTACCACAGACTTGTCAACCGGAGCCGCAGGGGGTGTACTTCTCTCTAGTATGCCATAGTGCTCTCTGTGATCAGTTCTAAATCCATACCTTCAAACCTGGGTGATCTTTCTTGAAAGCCGTCCATTTCCTGTTTAATCTTTACATACAGTCTCCTCAAAACTATTTCATTTGAAAACTCTTCCATCTCTACTATTTTGGAATTTTCCAAAACACAATTTTTAATTCCTTTCTATCAACTTCGCTAGTGTTCGTAGGTTTCTTTTTTTCTTTTCCTTGCTGCGGATAAATCTTCGGAGGCTAAATGACCCATGAACTTCCCGTCATCCTATCGAGCTGAAACTTGCCACATAGATTCTTTGCCGATGACAACACATTCGATCAAATGTTTAGCCCCACACCCAAAAATCAATTCTTCCTCTTCTTGAAAAAAAAGGGGGTGGGGGTGGGGGGGGGTGTTGGATGTTAATGATTTGTTCAATGAATGTGTGTGGAGATTAATTGTGTAGCATTTTCTATGTGCTTTTTATTTGTTACTTACTTGGGATTTAAGTATATCTTTAGTCTGTTCGGTTTTACATGCACTAAATCAGTTGCTAAACTCACATAAATGATAAATCCCGCACAATTACATTAATGCAAACATAAGTGCATACAAAGGATTTATACGTAAAAATTTTATTTTTAGGGGCTGTTCATTCTTTCTACAATTTTAGTAGCCACCCTTCTATAGTTTCATTATATATTTGTCGTATTCTTCTGGTCTCCCTTTGCAGCGTCATTAGCCAAGCCTGTTTATTTCTGTATAAGTTATCTGCATCATACCATCCTGTTCTCTTCCCTGGACATCCACGATAAGAGACAACTGTGCTGTGCCATCAACTTTCTTATCCATGCAAAGAGACACAATATCAGGTGAGCAGATCAGTGGCACGTTAAAAGACACAATATCAGGTGAGCAGATCAATGGCACGCTAAGAGACACAGCAGGTGAGCAGATCAATGACATGCTAAAAGACACAATATCAGGTGAGCAGATCAATGACACGCTAAGAGACACAATATAAGGTGAGCAGATCAGTGGCACGCATGAGACACAATATCAGGTGAGCAGATCAGTGGCACGTTAAAAGACACGGCAAGTGAGTAAATCAGTGACACGCTAAGAGACACAATATCAGGTGAGCAGATCAGTGACACGCTAAAAACACAATATTAGGTTAGCAGATATGTGACATGCTAAGAGACAATATTATGAGAGCAGAGCAGGCTCGTGGCCTGCAAAGAGACAAAATATATCGGTGAGAAGATCAGTTGCTGTTTGTACCAAGAGAGACATCAAAATGACCATACAGAAAGTGGATTCTGCTACCGAAGCGCTTTGCATTTTCAACATGATGACAGACTGTCAAAACATTGACCTCGGCATTATTACGATGGAATTCTCAAATATTGCCACCGACAGAGATGCCACAAGATCACGTCTTGTGTACTTAAGTGGGGAGGGGGTATCTTTAGAACAATAATTGAATGATAAATAATTGCTTAAGCCCATTGCTTTTGTTTTCATCTTGCAAATGTAGTTCTATATTTTGGACAATGAAAGTGGTTGGTTCAGTTCAGTCACAGCGTATTACACACACACCAGCATAGTTCGCCCTAAAGATACCTTGCACCCGGTTCAGTGCATTCATTGTGACCACTTACAATTAGCCACCGATGTTACCATGCACACATATCAGTGCATTCATTGTGACCACTTACAATTAGCCACCGATGTTACCATGCACACATATCAGTGCATTCATTGTGACCACTTACAATTAGCAATTGTTGTTACTTTACCAGCTTCACTAAGACTTCACTACACATGTTCAAACAATGGGTAATTGAGAAGAATTATAATTTTGATGGAATAAAAGCCACCTTTAGAGTAAGCTGAATAAGTTGTTTTTTTTTAAACAGAGATTTTAGCTTTGGTATCAACACCCAAATATGCGTTTTAGTATCCATACCCAAATATTAGCTTTGGTATTATCAATACCCAAATATTAGTTTTTGTATTAACACCCCAATATTCGTTTTTATATCAACACCCAAATCTTACTTTTTGTATCAATACCCAAATATTAACTTTTGTTTCATCAATACCCAAATATTACCTTTTGTATCAATACCCAAATATTAACTTTTGTTTCATCAATACCCAAATATTAGCTTTTGTTTCATCAATACCCAAATATTAGCTTTTATATCAATACCCAAATATTAGCTTTTGTATCAATACCCAAATATTAGCTTTTGTTTCATCAATACCCAAATATTAGCTTTTGTACAATACCCAAACATTAACTTTTGTATCAATACCCAAATATCAGCTTTTGTTTCAATAGCCAAATATCAGCTTTTGTATCAATACCCAAATATTAGCTTTTGTATCATCAATAGCCAAACTAAAACAATAAATATATATGGCATTAATGGTTAAATCAGAAATAAAATTTTTATGCATGAAATTATTTTTTTTAAAGTAACAGACAACCCATATCATATTCATATCATTACAATTTTATTCACAGACATTAGAAATGAAAAATCCACAAAACAAACACAGCCATCAAATAAAAGTTAACTTTCTATTCAACGCCAAGTTCAACTTGTTGATGTCGTTTATCAAAGTGATAGTCCGGCATTGAGTCTAGCGTTACATGACAATGAGCCCAAATGACCATGTCACATTAGATCAATGCAACTAGTTCAAAAATCAATTCTAAGGAAGGATTGACTAGATGTGGCCAAACTACTCATCAAGTAACATAAACAAATCATTAGAGTACTATTGAAATAAGATTGGGACCATTTTTTACTTTAATATTGTGAAATAGAGGGAAAAGCTTCTAAACTGGAGAAGCATTTTTCATCATAGACTGAAAATTATCATTTACCATTTCCCCTTTACCAGAGTATGGCAATATGATTTTATGTACTTCAAAGAATATTTGTTTTCATGAACTTAAAGGACTTTCAAAAGCTAAATGTTTCTGGCCTCTCACTTGAAAGTAACATTTTTTGCACATAAATACCAGTTGTATTAAGTTTTTTTTTGCAAGAAAAAAGATGTACTAAAATACATAAATGCTTAAATGAAAGTGATTTCACAATAATTACAACAAATTATTTCGTTCATATGATTTAAAAACTGGAAAGAAAAACTCTGTGATGTTATTGTAAATTTAACATCAACATGCATTTGTAATTACCTGATTAACCTTACAATAAGGAAACCCACATAATGGAAATATTCAGTTTCAACAGAAATGCAAAATAAACAAGTTGTTTAATTGAACAAAATCTTTTTATCCTAAGTTCTCTTATGGCAATTCATTAATATTATTATTAGGTTTGTTAAAAGGGTCGTTAATTTAAATTTAACTTGGGGGGGGGGGGGGGTTTTTTTTTTTTGGAAAAG
>CAXITT010000006.1:3053389-3078085 GCA_964033795.1 Lymnaea stagnalis
ACCCAAATAGGTCAGTTTCAAGGGATCTACCCAAATAGGTCAGTTTCAAGGGATCTACCCAAATAGGTCAGTTTCAAGGGATCTACCCAAATAGGTCAGTTTCAAGGGATCAACCCAAATAGGTCAGTTTCAAGGGATCAACAATAATCAGACCGGATACATTTTTTTTTTTCTTAATTTTTATTTGCCACCATTTGGCTAACAAGAAAGAATTGTCAACAAAAGGGACTCACAAAGTTTGACAAAATCATACCGGCTGAGTTATCATCATTTATTTTATTTATATGTGATAATTTTAACTGAATAATGAATTTAAGCTGCAGACTGATTAGTATTTCAAAAGAAACTTGCAAATGGAAATATTGACTGCTGTCAAACTAAAAAGATATTGTGTTGGGACCTATAACAACAATAATAACAAACGTTAAAATGATAACATTTGACCAGATATTTAGTTGCCCATCATCATGACAGAAGCACTCGCTTCAAATCCTTAATCAACATGGTACAAATGACCATCTTCTCACAATTCACTGTGATCTTGGGGATTTTACCATTCAGTGTAACAGATGCCAGAACAAGTGTTGAGGTGGCCATTGTATGTGCAGCAAAGTTAAAGATATTGGGGTCGGAGGATGGGACTTGTAAAAGGTTTGCCACAGACATGACTGAGCTGCAGATACCATGGGGAGTTCGCTTGGTCTCTGGGATGTCACACGACTCCTTGTTCTCATTCATGCCTCCCAGTTTGGCTGAAATGAGGATCAAACAATAAAATTAAGCCAATAATTTAAACACCTGCCAAATGATTTTTTAAACACCAGACAAATAAATTAATATATTTCAAAGAGGAAAAACAGCAACACCTGTAAAATCTTTGCATTGATAATGCAGTGCTGTTTTTATAATAGGCAATCTGTTTTTTTGCACCATTTAAACGACCATGTTGTTTCAATGTTTGAATATAGACACAAATATTGCAATATTTAAGTAAGGTATACAGAAAGTTGTTACATAATCACTAGAAGGTTTTATTTAATAACAAGTCTTCAATTTTATTTTGAATAATAAGAGTGAAGATATCTGATAAAGTTATGCAATTTTAATATATTTAATGCAAGGCTTAAGGCATAAAGCTCAAATATACAAGTTTAAACCATTTTTTAAATAAAATTTTAGATTTTATTTGAGGCTTTCTTGCAAGATGTATAATTCTATGACTAGATGAGTGTGAAAAAAATGTTAATTCATTATTTAGAATATGTATATTTCAGATAAATGCTCCCCCCAGATGGCCCTGACCTCTGAGTTTATTTCTTCATTCTATGGCATACAAACAATTATTTATTTTTTATATATTCTAAGCAGTATATACTCTCAATAGGCTTTACTTTAAGAAAATAGAACGAAAAAAAATATGTATTTTTTTTATTTAACATTGCTATTTTGATTTTTAAAAATCTGAAATATACGTAAAGATTTGACCTTGTTGTGTTTTAAATTCAGCCTCTCCCATTGTATGAGGCTGCAAGAGTTCACCAACAGGGGCAGAGATTGTTAGTGAAAATGTTTTTTGTTCAGTGATTAACTGGAAGCTTGCAGGCTGTGTGGTGTCATTGAAGTTGATTCCCATCAACACTGATGTAGAACCTCCTACACCAAGAGATGCTGGATGAAATGTAAAACAAAATCAAAAAAGTTAAATTAAATGATTAAATTCAATAAATAAATTTAACAAATTGATTTGTTTAAAAATGCTGTCTTGTTAATGCTGTAAATGAATAAGTACAATTAAACCAAAAACACATTTCCATTTATTTAGATCTTAAAAGAATCTTATCTTATAATGTTTAAAAAAATATTTCTTTAATGTGTGATTGTTTTAAATAAACACTGATACCTTGATACTAATTATATTTTATATTCTAAAGTGTCCTTGATACTAATTATATTTTATATTCTAAAGTGCATTTACCTATTTCTGGAAATTCATGAATCTCCATCCCAGATTGAATTTTCTGTTGAAAATAAATAATAAAATACTTATAACCATTTTTAGCCCAAATACACCAAAATATAGGAAGACCCAAACAAAACTTTAAAATTGTTGAATTCTGGTTACTTTTGTAACATTAACCCTCTGGAGACGTAAGGGCCGATCTATCGGCCCAAGGTTGACTAGCGAGAAAGACAAAAGTCCAAACCATCGGCCCAATAAATCGAGCCTCAAGATTGGCTGGCTTGGCGTTGTACCAGCGAATCAAAATTATTCTTCCGTATTCCTGCACATCCCGGCATACTATGGCGGCGTTCGTTGAAGATGAACTCAATTTATTTGTGTGCAGGAATTTATTTTTTTTGTGTGTAGTTACATCTAGAAATTCAAACGTGTCTGACAGTGACTCTGATCAAACTGTGCTTGGTGATTCTGATTTCTTGCTGTCTAGCAAAATAATGATTCTGGCGATATTTACGATAATGTTGTGAATCCTTGGTTTAGGATTAGGGGTTCTGAATTGGATAGAGATGACCCCTATGAATTTTTAGAAAAAATAGAGCCTATAAACATGCCTCATGGGATAAGCACCCCAATTGAATACTTTATGCTAATTTTTACACAAACTATCATTGAAATGTTTGTGAGAGAGAATAATAATAACTAAGAAACATGCAGACAACTTTCTCAGTAACACCCAGCTCAAATAAACCATAATTGGGTGCACAATTGTGAAAAGAACTGCTCTGTCTGTAGCAACCGAAAAGTACCCCAGGGGCAGGAAAAGGAGTTGAACTCGTTGCCAGGGGTGTCTGAAGGGCCTCCATGGGCCTTATTTCCCAAAACACATGTATTAGGATCTATTAATGCTTCATCCATAAAAAAATTCACACAATTTACACCGGTGGTAAATCATGTTTATTCTCAGTTTAACAAAAAAGTGCACGCATAAATTATGCAAATCGGAATAGCTCATTTGCATAAATGTTGAGATTTCAGTTTGATTCATAAATATTGTAGTAGCTTATTGTATTAGCTTATTCAATTTCCTACAAGAATATTTATAGTTTTATACATGTAAAGTAAATAGTCTATATTTTTATATAAATTTTTTTTGCAATGCGAAAGCCGAGTTCGTAAAAAGTGCTCCGTCTTTTTGGCACAGACAGCCCGAAAAGGCTCCATTCCCAAAGGGTTAAACTACCTTTTCAAGTGTTATTTTCTCAACTAACCTTTTCTCCAATTTTTATCCCTGTGAATGGTGCTTCACCCTGGTTTGTGAAAGTCAACTCCAGAGTCACAAGTTTGGAAGAGAAAATGGAGATTGTGCGGGGGAACTTGTAGGTGACAGTCAAACCACCAGTGCTCAGACGGTTCAGCAATTCATATGTTTTGGTGTGAACAGTGAGGCCTTGAACAATCTGGATGTTTATTTTAAAAAATTGTAAATTGCTTTTGTTTTACATTTTTTTTAACATAGTGTTTAGAAAGGCCACATATTTCCATATAGAAATAAATAACTGTCATCTAAAAAATATTTATAGCTCAGCAGACCTGTTTACCCCCAAACTCCTAAAATCGTACAATATCATCTCAAAATCGTACAATGCAGTATTTTGATAGTAAATAAATCGGCCAAAATGCAGTACATTTAATGTATACAATAACTCATCCTATAGCGTGTTCAGTGGAATCGAGTTAAAGCTGGCGTCAAAATATGGAGCTGTAGGTAAACAGTAGATGACTGACGTTAGCTGTTAACTGCGGTCACTTTGTTTTGCAGACGTGTATCTGCTAATACATATCAATTACTATTTGGGTTAATGTGCTGATCACATTATCCCAGTTTGTCGCAGGTCAAAATAAAATCACTGGTGAAAGATCAAACCTGACTTCAGATAAGCATAAAATAAAATGTATTAAAATAAGAATGAATTACCCGGTAACAAATTGGGACCGCCCCCCACACCCCCGCCTTTTTGTGTGTACGGTACAGTGAGCTTTTTAAAACACCAGCAGCCCCCCTGCCGTTGTATATATCCGGTGGCTGCGGCTTCCTCATCAGGGCGTTGCGAAATATTTTTAAAAATTCATTATTTTATTTTCACTTTTAAACCAATGGGACAACTTTCGGTCGTGGTGCAAACAGTAACCCACTAAGCAACCGCTGTTTGCAGTTCCAGATGGCGCTCAGTGACCTACATACACGTTATATTTATTTTTATCCAACCCTTTATTTTATTGGTGTATTCGCTATTTCGAATTGTACATGTTTAGAATTCGACAAAAACGTAGTGTGGCATAGGCGCAGGGAAACTATTAGAACCACTGGCGTAGCCCACCGAATTATACGTAACACGTGGCCTTACCATTCGGTGGACTAAACATTACTGTAATTTCTCTACTACTGACTTTAGGTATAGCTAGTGAGTTCATTTGTGAAAATACATCTTGACAACATCGCGACGGTAATTCCTAGTCCTACTAAACATTGGCTAGTATTTTACAGCATTCGAGATCTAAATGTGCTATTTTAGGACTTTCAGAGTTGTGGGATGAAGATTGTAGTATTTTTAAATACCGCATGGACTTTCTGGCGAGGAACATCCTCTCCCCTCCCCACCCCACCCCCCAAACTGACATTACAAAAATGTGGGTGGCGGTGTTGATTGTATAGATTTAAATATTCAGAACCGCGCCATACACACTATCTCCTAAATCCACACCACTCATTTTGCCTCTGATTGCTACTGAAAAGTCCGACTTGCAGAATGTGCAGCGCGCGTATGATGGACCATTCTATGAAGACCTCAACACAGTAAATTGTGTCTTATATCCAAGCAAGAATATAAACTTTCTTTATCTTTTGTTGAAGCTGATGTTTATCGGTAGAAGTTTCTTCTTCATCATCGGTTTCTAACTATTGTGTCAAACAAAGGGCCATCTAACTATTGTGTCAAACAAAGGGCCATCTAACTATTGCGTCAAACAAAGGGCCATCTAACTATTACGTCAAACAAAGGGCCATCTAACTATTACGTCAAACAAAGGGCCATCTAACTATTACGTCAAACAAAGGGCCATTTAACTATTACGTCAAACAAAGGGTCATCTAACTATTACGTCAAACAAAGGGCCATCTAACTATTACGTCAAACAAAGGGCCATCTAACTATTACGTATTATGTACACGCTGAGGATGCGTATGACAGGGGGGGGGGGGGGGGGGTGTCAATAGACTGCACCTACATTGATGCATACAATGATTATCCTGGCTGTCTCTTATAAAGTCAACTGTTATCTGAAAATCTGTGAATTCTAATTAGGCCTTTTATTATTATTATTATTAAGGCTATAAAAAAATATTACAATATTTCGAAGTAAGCATATAGGCCTACTCATATAAGCTACTTATGCTTTGTGTTTTTCAAAAAGAGATCCCTGTAGTTGTAAAATTGAACATGACATAGTTTTAACACACTGTAGTGCAGTAATTCGTCTTTCCGTGCTGGTGACGAAAGTTATTTCCACCTGGCAGAACCACCCCCACCCTCCTTATTACTGGGGAAAAAAATTGAGCTGTCGTCTGATTTTTTTCCCGTTTAAAAAAGGGGTGGGATGTGGGAGGGGGGGCAGTATTAGTAGTGATACCAAACTGTCGTATTACGATCGCTGAGGTAAACAGCTGCTTTGCGAGTTCTACACATATTTTTTTTTAAATGCCGCTGACAAGCTCTTTTAAATATGCCCACATCCAACGTTCCAGTGCAGAACAGTGGGATCATGTATTTTATTGTAAAAAACCATCTCGTCTCTAATTTTCTCTGTGTTCACAATCGCCGCAGTTCAAGGGAACAAAACTACGTCACACGCTTGGTAGCAGTCAAAGGGGATGGCAGTGAATAGTATAAATATTACCGGTAACGCAGCTAACTAGTTCAGTGTTGCGGTGATATTTTTATAACCTTTGGCACTCCGACCAACCCCCCACCCATGCATCCCGTATGCCGCAAATCTCCTTCATTAACAGCCCCCACCTCCCCTCTCAGTGTGCACATAAGATAATGAAGGATGGTTACAACTTTTAAAAAAATTACAACCAATCGTTTTTCTCGTTCCATTCACCAGTAGATTTTTATTGGAAAAGGCTAAAACTTCAACAAACGAATTTTAATAGGAAATTTTTTTTTTTCACCGGCTCTCTGAAAATCGTAGTTTTTGCGGGTCTCGGCTTACAATCGTAAAAGACATCTCAAAATCGTACATTGTACGCCAAAATCATAAGAGTAAACAGGTCTGGCTCAGTCAATATTAAAAATTAGTGATTACATCTAATCAATTAATTTGTGATTAAATCTGATCACTTAAGTTTTTTAAACATGATAAAAAAAAGTAAGACAGGAATTAAAGAGATGAGTATAAAGTTTTGTATTGCAAACAGGTTAACTTACATTGGATTTTTCACTAGACACTGGGCTGATCGAAGACACAATTCCACTCCCGGCAGCTGTTGGTGTCAAAAGGTTTCCACCATGTAAAGGACTTATGCCAGGTAAGCTGGAATGACCTACAGCTGAAATAAAAGTTTAGGCTATTTTTTTTAGTTTATTTCATAGCTATGTTAAACTTTTAAGGAATTTAATTATCCAAAGATGTAGATCCACAATGGATACCTAAAATACTTTTAAAAACTTATAATAAAATTTACAGAAAAATACTCACAGTCATCAAAATCAAGTAGCAAATCCCCAGCAGAAGACTTCTGATTCACTTTTTGTTGACTTTCAACTTTTGTTGGTGCCTGGTAAAATTATTTGACATTCATTTTGACAATCTCTAAACAGTTTTTAGCTTTAGCGGGATAAGGGAGAGGGGGTGGGGGGGGGGGGGTGTACACAACAAAAAACAAATATTAATTAGATTAAAAGTCATCGATAAATGGAGATCCAGATGAAATTATCAGACAGCTGTCAACAGTATGCAAAGCTTCCAATTCTCTTCAAATATAAACTATTTTGGAGTCATTTTTATTATTGTGAAATTTTAAGTATTTCTTAAAAGTTATCAAGTTTATTTAAGTAGTTCTTATAATTAATTTATTTTCTCCCATTCTATTTAATTTTTTTTAGCTAAAGATGGCCCGTGAGAATGTCAAAAAAGATCTTAATGTTCATGTTAAAATTTAACAACCCGAAATTTAAATAGCCTTCTGGCCTGAAAGTGGCTTTCCATAAATGTATCACTTACTACCAATGTTTTGACCTTAAAATATTTAATTACCTGGGAAATAAGAAACACAGTCAAAAGATCAGCTAGATAAGTATCCTAGTACTTAAACCAATCAGTTGTTACACACTTTGAAGTTGGTTTTGCTTAAATTATTGGAAATTTCTTTAGTCACCTGTTTCTTTGTCGGGGGCTTCACAACCTCCTCCTCACTATCCTCCTCTGAGGACTCCTCTGAGGATGATGAATCTTCCTCGCTTTCTTCTTCTGATGATGATTCATCACTCTCTTCTTTAGATGTGTCTGAAGAAACCTCTCCTTCTTCTTCATCTTCCTCCTCTGATTCCTCTTCAGTTTCCTCCTCTTTATCATTTTCTGATTCTTCATCACTGTCATCATCACTGCTATCACCTAAGACAGTTATTCAATTATATATATATATTATATGTTTTGCTCTGTCAAATGTCCCATGTTACAGATGTGAAATCTTTCCTGATTGCCTCATTACAATACAAAATTCATATTTTATAAACACCACATCTCACATACTTACACTCACAGCAGAAAATGCTTGAAATAATCCCATTCAGGTATTAATAAATGAAGCCCAAAGCTTAACAAGAAAATATAACACTGTAATATAGATGAACTGACAAGAAAGATTTCAGAAGTTTCAGCTGTATGGCAGATATCAGCTTGTGAGACTTTGATTTGTTTTTAAATCAAATGCACGGCACGAGAATGTTTAACCACGTGCGAGGTTGATCTTTGCTCAATAAAGAGGACTTAACATACCTTTCATTGTGGAGAAAGAAACAGACTAAAAATTTTCGTTTCAATTTGGAATTTAAAAAAAATATATAAATTTGAATGCAGTGAACTTTACATCCATATTTTTTTTAATAGGTAATGTTATTTACAATTACTGTGGGACGATTAAGATGACTTAACATTTTCAGTACTATGTTGGCTCTTAGCAAGTCTTGTCTTAATGTTCACAATTAATAGATTTAAATTAGATTGTATTACATTCACACTGATGACAAGATAATAAATAAAGCCCCCCTCACCATCATCGCCACTGGAAGATGAATAAAATGACTTGACATCTGTGCTGGGTTGCTTTTGTTTTTTACCACGACTGGGCTCTTTTTTTTCTTGCCATGTCGGTGGAAGTTCTACATTTCTTACACTTGGATCTGGTGCCACAAGTGGCCATTCTGGCAATTCTTGGTAACCTGTTGTCTTCATGTTGAGGAGGTGGGCCAGGGAGCCAAGCTGATAGTTATCGTGAGCTGAGGAAATACAAGTTTTAACTTTACGTAATTTTTTTTATTCTCTTCGGTCAAAATTTAAAAGCAAGGACACCTCACAAGGAAGTTACAGATATGAGAGAGAGAGAGAGAGAGAGAGAGAGAGAGAGAGAGAGAGAGAGAGAGAGATATAAATATATAAATAATCTCATTTTTCTTCTCTTTTGTTTCCCTCTTTTACTTTTTTTATTCAGAAATTATTATAAAATTATTTATTTTACCATCATTTACTGTAAGGACTATGCAAAATATAACTTTAATAAAAGTAAAATTATACTATTTGCCAACATTAGTTTGACCCACCTTTAAACATAGACTCAAGCACAGGAGCAGGCTTGGTGGCCAAAAAGATTTTCTTTGCATACTTGGCCAGGGCACAGGGCTTATCAGAAGGCATGACAAATTGTCTCAGAAATCTGGATCGGTCACGAATGTCATAGTTCTGATCATATTTGGCCAAGTTAAGCACATACTGACACAGCAGTTTGGTCTGCTTTGGATTGGTGATACACAGCTTCACAGCAAGGTTCAGCACCTGCAACTTGACTATGTCTTCCTGATGTAATAAATAAACATGGTTTACTCAACTTAATTTAGATTTTAACAATAAAAATAACTTAACAAGATGGGTGGAAAAATTACTCTATGTTTCACTTCCAAACTGAAATTAATCAAACAAATAACAAAGAAATTTAAAAGTTTTTATGCCAACTGTTATATAATTGTAACTATGTAACTCAAGAAAGATTTTCAAATACCTCATTAATAAAATTTTTAGCCATCTTCCTCAGAACATCAGGAGCTATTTTTGGCACTCTCTCACTATACTCTCCAATCAGCCAAAGAATACTTGCCCTTGCCATGGGCACTGTTATTTTGTCCACCATTTTTGCCATGTAGCAAATGATGTCCTTGTGTTCAGATGGCTAGAACAACAACAACAACAAAAAAAGTTCAATTTAGTCAGTTCTTGCTTCTTTTTTTTTTTAAATGTAAACTTTATTTTTTAAAATATTAATTTATAGATAAGTTCAATGCATTTACATGCTAGTTCAAATAATTTACCAACATTTTAATTAGAATATGTTATCAGATAAAGCAATAAAAATTTGATAACTAAGGTTTCTAAAGAAGCTCTTAATGTAAATTAGACACACGTACATTGTGTTAATATATCAAATAAACAAGTTAGAGTTCATCATGATATGGATTAAAGACTTTTTTGTTTTATTAACTAATCTATTATATTTTTAAAGTAATGACTTGAAAAAAAAATTGGGAGATAGCCTGAACTGATGACTGTGGAATTGTGCATTTCTCATGGTACGACATTTGGTAGATTAATAAAATAAAATAATTTTAAATAAGAAAAGAAAAAGGAGTCATCAAAGAGTAAAAAAAATTAAATCAAAATATGGGTTCCATCACATAAAAGTATAAAACTATTCATGAAGAGAAGATGCTTTCAAAAGCACATAAATGAACAGCTCCTTTTATTTCACCACCAGAGCAATTAGTGATTCTAGAACAGCCTTGCAGATAAATCTATTACTATCAGATTGATATTTATCGTAAGCAAGGGGTTAAATTAAGTGCTTCAAATTACAAATTTTTGGAACCTGGTAAATAATGTCTTGTACCTTATTGAATTATTCAAGGACAAATATGTACTTTGCCTTCTGTTTCACTGAATTTTTTTTAAATTTTCATTTAGAACTTAAGAATTAACTAAGAGGAATTTGTGTCCAGTTTTTATAAAATTTTGACTTTAATGAAAAAAATGCCAACAAGTAATACATTTGCGGGTTTCAAATAAGATCAAATGTTCACCAACTGCACTAAAAAAAAATGGATATGAAAATGAAGAATATGCGATGATAAGATATAAATTAATAAAGACATTACAAGAAATATCCTTTCAAAGTTGTGTATCCTGAACTGAATATGTTTCTATCGATATCTTATTAAATGTACATTGAAATGAAAGTTGAACAAATCATAGCAAGTATTTCATTTACGAAACAGTATATAATTATAACAGACACTGAGTTTCGCTAGAATAGGAGTTATATCAGTAAAAACAAACAATTGTGAATGTCTTTGTTTCTGAAAGTTATTTCTAAAATGTCAAGAAGTAATCAAAATTGAACAAGTGGAGGGAGATCCAGAGTCCATACCAAAATCTTCTTTGAAAGTGTAAAGCCCCAATGCAATGAGATTTTTTTTAAAATAAAGATCACTAAACAGCAAGCATACAGGAATTCAATTTTCATATTAAAAGAACTCAATTGCTGTTATTCCTTATAAGGGTATAGAATTTATTAGTATAATCAGCCCAGTTAGTTATTTTATGTTTATGCATTCAGTATGCCACATGAATTCATGCTAACATTATTCATTTTATTACAAAAATCCGTAAATGTTCATGATTGTTTAAAGACAATATCATTTTATCATGCCATAGTTCCCATCACTCATTTCATGATCACAGATATTTGATAGGTCAAAAGTTAGAAAATAATTAGATGTAGGATAACCTTATTTTTGTAAGATGATCGTGGCTGAAGAAGAAAAAAAAAAGTGAATAGCAGACATAAGTAAATTTATATACACCTCTTTCAAAGAACCATAACTACAAAATGAAGGCCTCATTTTCTCAGAAACTAGCTTTTTTATAAGATCTTCATTGGTAATCAACCATGTGGAAAGTTTTGTGTGTGTTTCTTTCCAGATTTGAAGAAGTATCAACTTGAGCAAGATAGTTAATGCTTCAGTGGAAATATTAATCCTTCCATTAATGTTAATTTTTTAAAAACACAAAGTAAAAAAAGGTTAGCTGTAACTGTAATCTACAAAGCCAGAGACACCTAATAATTAATGGAATATAGTTAATTTGAATCAACGATTATATTGTGTACTAGATATTATACTCCCACTCCTAAAAAATCATCACACACTAATAACAAAATTATTAAGAAGAGTTTTAGCAAAATTTACAATAAAATTTAGATTTAACAAATGTATTTTACAAATAAAAGCCATTAGTCCATCTAGCATTGTTCCTTGGCACCCAAAGCTTTAAATAAATTCTTAGACCACGATAATAATACATCCATGCAAAAAATTCCATCAAGAAATACCCCCGCATATTATCAATTATATATTTAATCTCAAAAATATATTTGGATTTACAATGGCTGAAATTCAAAATAAAAGTGGGTTACAGATAAGTAAAATAACAGTATTGCTACACAGAGTTATTAGAGACACTCAATTTAGACATTTTTAAAGGTTAATATTCTTATAAAGAAAGACGTCAGAGGCTATTAACGCACATGATAAATCCTACAGTATTTATTATTAGCAATGACTTACCCTCATCTGCAGCAACTTCTTGATGACAACAACACTCTCAGCTACAACAGCCTCTGTAAGGAATTTTTAGGTATTTGGCATTATAATTATTGTCTAAAAACAAATTGTAACATTTTTGCACATTCAAATATTTTTCAAATTAAAGCTATAAATAAATCTTCAATATGTTGTGCGGAGTTTCAATTTAATATTTTAATTACGAATATATATATCGAGCTCACCATCCCGATTAGACATAAGTCGAACAAGCCCATTTAGACAAGTGTCAGTGACCTCAGCAATGCTACTGGCACAGCGACCAATGGCTTGAATAGTAGCAGCTGCAAACTCTTTGTCCGAACTAGTAACATAGGTCTGAAGATGGAAGGGTTGATAGTTTTTTTTAAAAACCAATTAACAGCTTATGCACCGCATTGAAAACGATGTTAATTTTATTAATATTTCAAGATTATTACATAGATCAGCACAATTTAAAGGTAATTTTAAGAATACACTTAAATATATTGCTAAGTCATACAGAATTGTAGTATAAAATTGAATTTACTTGAAACTCTCTCAGAATGGTCGATATGTTGGTTTCTGTGGCCAGGCTAGTCAAGATTTCCAGCTGTGGAAAAAAACATTATCTGAACAAAGCACTATCCAATGTCTTACAATTAAATTACATCAGCATTTAAATACCCAAAATAAACCTTTGGAAGTAACGTCTTTATGTTAGTATTTTCCCATAAGTATTTCAAGGATTAGTTTAATTGTTGTGTTAAGACTTCTTTTAACATTAATACTAATATTAATGTTAAAATAATATAAAATTTAAATTGGAAAGGGTTAAATCAAACCAAAAAAATAATCTTGCTTTAAAAAACAGGTACAACCCAAATGCCAAAGGAAGCATTAAGATAATGGCATAATTTTGGCCAATGTCATAGTGAAAACATTTTTATCTACATACCTTTAGAAGTTTGACATGCAGTGGATCACTGAATCTAACATAGAACGACTTCAGATAAGGTTCAAACATCCCCTGCACAAGAAATAATGGTGGCTTTTGATAATCCATCAATAATAAATTTTAAGTTTTATTTTTAGCTCTAGCATCATTTTTGTGACCTACAAAAGAAAAGCTTTCATTAGAAAAAAAATATATATAATTATCGTCCTTGACACTCATTATAATAAAAAAACATGAGTGCACCAAATATGTCATAATTCTTTTGATCTGTGAATTTATGAAATTTGTCTCTAAGGATATTAAATGTTAAAGCTTGTTTAAAAAAATATACTATACGTGTGCATCTATTTCAGCACATAACTCATAAATACATACCCTCCGTTTGTTGGTCATAGTTGCTATGTTGCTAAGAACAACATACTGAATCTCCCTAGTCAAATAAAAAGAACATATAGATAGATTTAAGTGACTATTGAAAAATGGCTGGACTTTAAAAAAATAAAGGGTGAGACATTCTGTTATTTTAGTTTTAGAAAGTATTATGGTGGGCTCTTATGGATTATCAGTAAAAGAAGGCTAATGGTGCACAGATGAATGCAGATTTGCTTTAAACAAAAAGTAACTCCTACACTTAACACCGATGGGTAGTACTTACCTTTGACTACGCAGCAATCTTATCAGACTTCTTGCTACGACCCCTACCTCAGACTTGGGTGCACAATGATGGTACAACTGAGCTACAGCCATCACAACCTACCAAGAACACATAAAAGTCATTTTCAATTGAGTTTTTAAAAATATTACATACACTAAGATGCTTCTTGCTCTACATCCCTCAAAACATTAACATGTTTTTATACATTTTTCTCAAATTCTGATGTGTTCAAGAATTCTTTCAAAAATATAATCTATTTATCTTTATCGTTAAATTATAATGGATCAAGTATTGCCTCATAAGTAACTTGCAGAGGTGCAAATGAAACAGAAGCTACACCAACATCTAACAAAGAGATGGGGATAACAAACAAAAAATATCATGAATAGAATTGAAAAAAAACAACCATTAGGCATGGACAACTTACAGATATGACAGACAACAACAATGATTGATTTAATGGAATAAACCAGATTTTTAAGCACTTGTTACATTATGTTAATTGAAAAAAGCTTACAGCTGAATTCCGACTGTTGAGTAGAGGTTTTGACTGGCGTAAAAGCAATCTGTGGTCAGAGTCCATGATGTAAGGAGCTGGCTTGTCACTTTTTTTCTTTTTGCTACTGTCTTCGGGTTCCTCATCATCCCCATCATCAGAATCCTTTTCAGAACTTTCATAAAAAGGTTGCTCTCCATCAGCATTAACATCCTGTATATTAGATGGTAAGAATAAATTAAGCCTTTGGTAAATGTTATATTGTGGACTAAATGTATACAGAAGGATTTTCAAACCTTTTCTATATTCTACTCCCCTAAAAATTGTAAGACTAAGTCTTTCACTCCCTAAAAAAAATGCATTTTAAATTGCAAAAAAAAATTGACTTCCTTTCATAATCACAATCACCCCCCTGAAATGCATCCTCCCAAGGTTGGGAAACATTGGTATACAGTTTTAGCCATTTTATGTATCATTCACAAAGAACATTAAAATTTGATTTTTTTTAAAATATTGCACATTCCTTAATCCTTTAAGCATTAATTTTAACTTTTTATTTCTTTTACCCAGAAGCAGAGCTTATGCGTTCTTTATTTAAGCGGAGCAGTATTTGTTTAATTTTATTCTATAATTTAGATCTTATTTAGTGAGAGAGGCCTTAGCACAAGAGAAGTATAAAAGCATCAAATAAGAACTCACATCTTGGTTTGGTGAGATGAACTGCATACGACAATAACGAGTAAGCATGTTCAAAATGACCACTTGTCCCCACTCCTCAACATCTACTAACAGGTTACATAATTTGCGATAGTTTTTGTGAATAAGATCAATACGTTCTGGACAGATTTCAACAAACGCCTGTATTGCACTGCCAGCAACCAGCTTAAAGATAAAAGAAAACAGATTTTGTTTATATAATCATATGTTTAAAAATGTAAAGTAAAACAATGTTTGGCAAATTGAGAAAGACGTGTTCCTGATTTGAAATATCGTCATATAACACTCTTGATCTGTAAATTTTCTAAAAATGCTAGATGTTCCAGAGAATTAATTTTGAAATATGTATGCAATTAAAATGTATATCTTCAAAGTCCTATAAAACCAAATAAAATAAAATTATGTATTATGTGTTTTGTTAATTCAAATTTCATTTGTTTTAATGCCCTCAACAATCAGATTAAATAATTACTTACAGTAGTCTTATCAGCAAGTAGCCTATCCAGAACCTCAATAAGTTGTTCTTTTGTTTCTGGATCTAAACTGTGGGAGGATACCAAAGAAATTACTTAAATAATTCCATAAAATAAAGTCACAGTAACAAAATAATACCAGCTATCCATTAATTTTATTTATACATAAACAAGTAATAAATGCTTATATCACTGGTTGACGAAATTCAGCTAAACCCTTTGTCTATAAGGGAAAGGAAATGGGGGGGGGGGGGCTCTTGTTTTAAAAATCATGTAAATAATTGTAATTGAATTTTCAGCAATAATCAAAAAAGATATCCATTTAGGTTTTCAAAGATTGCACTTAACTGCAGTGCAGACTTGCAAATAAATTAATCCACCAATTTTAATATTAAAGAATACAAGGAATTGTCTTTTATATTTTGATTTATTTGTAATAGAACAAGATTAATTCTTTACCTGTAAGCATTTAGTCTGCATTATGACTAATTAAAATTGATGGCTTACAAACATTTCCCACTTCATTCTAGATTATTTCCATTTATATATCTTACTCATTATTGATTAAAGAGTTTTATTAAAACTTATTTAACTTACAATTTCATTCCACCAAAAACGCAAGTTTTGTATAAACTTATAAATGCAATTAATAAAAATAAGGATCAAATGAAAACAAAACAATATAAAGACTTATTATCACAAGTTGACTTATTAGCACCATGCTTAGAGTCAGTTTTGAAATCTGATAAAGGCAAAGATTAAAATAATTTTTAAACATTTTAACTAATAATTTCATATAATTGAAAAGGTTAAATAAACATAAAATGTGATAGTAGAATCAGCAAGACCATTCATATCTAAAAATTGTTGCAGCTCCCAGAAGATTATTGGTTCCCTAGAACCTAATGTAAAAAAAAAAAAATGTCTTAGACTTTTGTTTTCAGTCTTAGAAATGGGGGTAAATGGTAAAATGTTTGCATTTAAAATTAGTGCAGTTCAATCTTTGAAATTATATTTATATTATCTCTTGATTTGTGGTGTTTGTAAAAATTTGTTAAAAGGATGAAGTGTACAAACCTGTAAAGTTTAGGAATGGCATGAGCTGCTGTTTTTCTAACATAAGGGGACATGTCCATCACAGCCTCTTTAATGGCGAGCATCATAATTGGTGCAATTACAGGAACTCGTATGCTTGACAAGACCCTCAAGGCACTAGCTCGAATCAGTTGATTGGGATCCTTAATTTTTTTAAAGAAATTTTTTTATTGAATTGGAGGCTATTAAAAATTATAAAGCTGAAAATTTGTTTATACTTTCTTAACTTTACGAACATCAATGTGACAATAATGACTTAATTAGTGATCATTTAGATTTGGCTACCGCTGGGGGAGCGTGCTGGTAAATTCTGACAGACTGGAGAACAGAATAATTTTATATCTTTCATTCATAACTTTATGGGAAAGAATTCACCCTGATGGAGCTGATCTGTGATGAAGGAGGTGATGAATTTTTTTTTAGTTTTAAAACAGCATTTCTCCTCAAAAAGTTCTTCAAGTGAAGTATGTTTAGTTTTTGTGACATTAAGACTGGTCTAAAATCCTCCAATGAGGTTTAAAGGTGAAAAGCTGCTGCCAAGAAACCCCACAGTATCGGAGAACAGTTGATATTGCCTTGCTGCAAAGATATCATATCAAATATGCTGCAAAGATATCAAATGTGCAGGGAAGTTCTGAATTTGAGAAGCTAACGCTTGTTTCTTTGTCAAAAGACAAAGACAGCAAATAGCAGAGATGTCTGATAACACAGTTTCACATATTCCAAAATTGATTTTGAACTTCTTTGCAATCCAGCTTGAAGAAACGACGCATGTTGGCAACTTAGCACAACTTTGCATCTACTTATGACATTTATATGCCATGCATCTGGAATGTGATTTTTTTGTTTTATTGCGAAACTCTCTGCACTAGACCAACTTCAAAAGAAATAGTTGACAAAGTGGACAGATTCTTTAGGGAATTAAGCACAAAAAAAACAACAAAAAAACATTATTGGTACACACTGCACCATTCATGACTAAGCCTTAATAGTGAAGACAATCCCTGATGAATCGTAAAATATTTTCAATGAAGTGATTACAACAGTGAACTTCATTAAAGCAAATACACTCAACCTCATTTGTTTTCTGAATTATGCACAGAAAGTAGTTCTAAATTTGAAACACTCTTATTGCCCTCCCATGGGAGGTGGCTTTCCAAAGGGACAGTTTTGAAAAGAATTTTCTTACTACATGAAGAAACAAATCCATTTTTGCAAGAAGCTGAAACAGACATGAACACAAAATTCTCTGATGTCTGTTTACTTATATCCCTTTCGTTTTTGGTCAGGATAATTAATCCAGAAATACCATCAACCTGGCACTATAAGGAAAAGAGTGCTCCATTGTCATGAAAAATTGACAGCTTTCAAAATAAATCTCGTACTAGATACTAGATATGCAATGTTAGAGAAGGCGAACTTTGTCCCATTTCCACAGCTTAACACATATATTGATGAAAATGAGCTTAACTTGCATGATGATATCATTGAGAGGATGAAACTTGTTTCAATTCTTAGCGAAGAAATTTTGTATTATTTTCCTGACCTACAAATATTTGAAAAATACTATCAATTCATCGACAACCCGTTTGCACTCTCTATTGGTGGCCTGCATTCAGGAGAAAATTTAATTCAAGAACATTCTACTGATTTAATGATAAGTGATGGAGGTGCAAAACATCTTTTCTATGAAATGTGTCGTAGTGATTTTTTGGATTGAAATGGCACAGTCCTATCCCGATGTTGCAAAGATGGCTCTAAGAGTGCTGATTCCATTTGCAAGTGCTTATGAGTGTAAGACAGCCTTTTCCACACAACCTGATATCCAAAACAAAATCTTGAAATAGATTAGATACAATAAATGACAAACCTAGAAGAACTGGTTCAGGCAAAGCCGATGTACCTGTCCCATCAAATGTACATTTGATAAGTCAAAGCATTGCCATTTTATGAATAAATAATTCTTTGTCAAAAAGATTTATGGTAAAAGTAGCCAATACGTTAATTGTAATTGATTTTAAAGGGTCAGAAAGTAATCTGAAAAATTGTTAAGTTACCGTCACTCAAGAAATCCTCAAAAAGTTTGAGAACCAATGCTTCTATACATGACAGAAGGCAACCTTGTAGTCTCTAGAAGGCTACTTCCCTATATTTGACATACCTTTAAGGCTCTTTGAAATGTACTTATGGACAAAAGTGCCAAATCTTGCTGCTCCTCTGCATATCTTGTCAAATAAACATAAACCAACTTCTTCACCTACAAAAAACAGATTTTAACAAATTAAAACTTTGGAAATCAGAACATTTTAAATTATTTTACTTTCTTCCCAACGAAATAAACCAGAAAATAATTTTCTGTGCTTAGCTGAAGGCCTCAGAATATTCTTTAAATTTAAAAAAAAAAATTAAACACAACATAATTATTCACCTTTCAAGCAGATCTTTGAGTAGCCATTCAATTAAAAAATTTACCTCTAAATTCTTGGACACCACATTCTTAACAACTGGCGGGAACAAATCTGATGCATCTTTACCTTTTGCCACCATCTACAAAAACAAAATAAACCTATGACCAAAGAAAAATGTATTTCCTACTGAATTCTTAACACCTGGTTAATTAGGAAGCTTTTTAATTAAATTAAGCAATTGATTAGTTCAATTCCTATCTTAAACCTGATAAACATGGGTGGCATGAAACAATCATTTAAATGCACAGTCAGGAAAAACAAAATCATTACAATTATTTGCTACTGTAAAATAATATATGTCACAGTTAATAATTTCCTTAAGTTTAATTCTGTTAAGAGGGTGGGGTGTGAAATATAATTAATTCGTGCACTGCTTTGCAGCATGGTCTGATTCACCGCAGAAGGAGCTGGATACATTAACATGTATAGATTTATGCTTTTACAAGACTGGATTTGTAAGAATTACCCCAATAATTCTTTTCATAGCCTCCAGTTTAAGTCCATCTTTGTTACTATCCAACATGGTTTTTAAGTCCTCATGTCTGAAAAAGAAAATTGAAGCACGTCAGATTATTGATGGTGCAAATTAAATATTCAGGCATAGATATTTTCTTTAAGCAGAAAATCTCTTCAACTTTTCAACTACAAAATTTCAGTGATAGGAAAATAAGTAGAACTTAATTTTGTATATTTAGTCAGAAATAACTGCTTAATCATTGAATCTTTTGGTACAGTATTTTAATACTTAATAAGCTACAAATAATAAAAGTTGGTTCTTTTAAAAAATATGGCAATGATTATGGATTTGATGAATAAAATATGTTAGGCTCTTTTTATTTGGATTTCTTTACCAAAATTACTCAGCAGCTTGCAAAGAGCCCTTGATAAAATTTGGATTTCCCAAGGCCCAATTAGCTATTGTTTACGCGCATCAACTTTAACACTTCCACCCTTTTGCAGACAAAAAACCATTGTCATCAGATAGCAATTTTTTAAATCAAATATACATTTTTGTGTCTATAGTTGTTATCTGAGGTGCACACTATGAGAGGTAAGCTCAATTTAACCCCATTTCATCACATTCACATATGACATATGCTTTGGGTGCATTGCCATGACAAAACACCTGACAAGTTAAAATAAAATAGCCTGATTAAAATATAGTAAAATTAAAAAATATGGATTATGGCAATCAAGGTTGTGGCCGTGGTAAATGTCATGGCGCAGTTTACATAAATTTACCAAAAAATGACTATCAATGATAGAAGGATAGTCATTATTATCAATAAAAAAATGTTGGCTAATCCTAGTTACGATTGCCACGACTTAGAGTCACTTCCCTTTGTTTATTTTTAGAGAATTATTTTGTTATGTATTAGTATTCTTACGCTGGTGACATGTTTTGTATTAAAATATTAATTGGTTGATTAATTATAAATTTAAATTATCATTGGTTGGCTAATTATCATATTTTATTAGTGCCGCCAACTTTGCTACATGCCGGGCTTGCCGGGTCTTGTGCTCTCTTAATTTTTGGATACTATTTTCCATAAAACCTAAAATAAAGTGTGTAAAAGTGTATTTCATGAAACCGCAAGTTGGGTTTTTATTACTTATTTATTTCATAATTATTTTTGGCCATATTTTCTTGTTTTTTTTTTTTCCTTTTTCAAAAGTCATAGTTTTCTTGCCACAATGTGTTAATTCCATGTGTTTTTACTTGTGGCTTTAGGGCTAGTTTTAGGGTTCAGGTTAGGTTTAGGGGTCGATTTAGGGTATAGGCATAGGGATCGATTTAGGGTTCAGGTTAGGCATAAGGATAGATTTTCAAAAAAATGCTTTCCAATTTTATTTATTTCCTTTAATTTTTTTTAAAATATAAACATTTTTTCTCTCTTCCCTTCATTTTTAATAATAGTGTTTTGCACTCACTACTTTTTTTTGGCCGCCGTCTTGGTTGACAGTCACGTGACTTCACGTGATGTGTTAACCAAGATGGCGGCCATTGAGAAAATAGTGGCAATCGTAGTCAAAATTTACCAAAATGTCAATATAATGGTAATCTACCACTTGAGCGTCGGTCAAGAAAAAATCCAGTTGTTCCGTTTGGAAGGGCTATTTAAACAACTATTCTTACATTGGAGTCTGTTAATATTTTTGCTTCCGTATAGGCTATAATGTTATATAGCACAATACTTATACATTTAAATAATTATTACTGCCAAGCTACAGATATGCCAGGAAGAAAAAGAGACTACAAAAGTGCCGATGTCCGAAATGTTTGATACAGATCAGATGCGAGATGAAGAAGAATGGTGGCTGTCCACACTACTGCTGAATTTGTCAGACCCCCTTATTCAGCATCTAAGATGGTGCATTAAAAGAATTATTTTTTTTTATCCAGATGACGCGGATGTCCACACACATAATGTGGAAAACGTGGATGCTCAAAAAGCATAAACTGAAAAGACAGTTTGGCACAAGCCATGATCTTTCCCCTCCATATTTACGTGTATTCATGTACCACAACCGATTTCGTGGAACTTATATTTTTTAAAACTTCATTGTCACCCTGGGGGAGAACTATGCATAATTCCATTTTCAAACATTAAATTGTTCAAATTCTTCTATTTCAATTTTTTTTTTAGTTTTTCTATTTAAAAAAAATTTTCTTGTGTATTTGTATTAGTACTATTATTATGGGAATGAATACGTACAACCAATGTCATTAAAAATAGGGTAAATTTTGAGGACGATGCCCGGGGTTTCCCATCATGGCTGCCATCTTTGTTGACTTGATCCGTGAGAAGGTCATGGACCATGTCAACCAAGATGGCGGTCAAGTAAAAAAAAAAAAAGTAGTGCTAAGACACGTGTTGTAAAAAAGGGGACGGTTGGGGAGAATGCATTTTATCAACTACTTACCGAAAGATTACCGTCATTTGCGTTTTTATTCAATTTTTGTGCAAGAGTCATTCCCCTTTGTTTATTTGATTGTCGGAGGAAGTGCTGATGATGTGTTTTGTATTAAAATTTTAATTGGTTAATTATTTATAATTTTAAATTATCATTGGTTGGCTAATTATAATTTTTTATTTACGCCACCATCTTTTCAACATGTTGGCCTAATGCCGGCAGTTGTGCTCCAATCATTTGTACATATTTTCTTATTTGGAACCTGCAATAAAGAGTGTAAAAGTGTATTTCATGAAACTGTAAGTTGGGTTTTCCTCCTTAACTCTAACCCCAAATTTATCTTTAAAAGAAAACAAATTGTAGATGAAAAAAATAACGAATTTCGAACTTACCGCCGGACACCCAGGGAACACATCAAAGAAGCCGACAAGTTACGTAACGTTAAAGCACTCCTTTCTATATACGGATAATTTTAAAGTAACCTACAAGAAAAATAATTTCTCTATTTTCATAAATATTTCGAACATTCTAAAATTCCCACACTCTTAGTAAGAATATTAAAAACATAAAATTTAACTTTTAAAAACATAAAATGTAACTTTTCCTATAAAATTCATTAATTATTCACATGAAATCTTGTTCCAAACGGTTGTTAACATGTTCCTTAATAAACAAGCAAATGACTTATAATGACGTCAAGAGCATGTCGACACTTCATCCAATGAAAATAAACAGTTAAATAGAGACCGACCGAATTTCGGCTTCGGCTTCGGAAGTGGCCATTTTATCACTTTCGGCCAAGTTTCGGTTTCGGCCAACACTGAAAAGTTAACTTTCGGCTTAATTTCGGTTTCGGCCGAAAGAGAAAAGTTAACTTTCTGGTTTTTCTTCGGTTTCGGCCAAAATTATCTGGCCGAAAGTGACTAAGGTTTTCGGTCATTTAATACTCAGCGAAAGCGATATTTAACAACAAACTAAGCGACATTTAAGAACAAATTAAGCGATCTTTGAGAACAAACTAAACGATATTTAACAACAAACTAAGGGACATTTAAGAACAAACTAAACGATCTTTAAAACAAACTAAGTGATCTTTAAGAACAATCTAAGCGATCTTTAATAACAAACAATACGATCTTATAGAACAAACTAAAAGATTTTTAAGACCGAACTAAATGATCTTTACGAACAAAACAAATGATTTTTAATAGTAAAGTAAATGATTTATAAGAATAAACTAAGCGATCTTTAACAGAAAACTAAATGTTCTTTAGGAACAAACTAAAAGATCTTTAAGAACAAACTAATAGATCTTAAAGGAACAAAATTAATTATCTTTAAGAACAAACTAAGCGATCTTTATGAACAAACTAAAAGATCTTAACAACAAACTAAACGATCTTTAACAACAAACTAAGTGATCTTTATGAACAAACTCACCTAACTTTAAGAACAAACTAACCGATCAATAACAACCAACTTAATGATCTTTAAAACAAATTAAGCCATCTTTTAGAACCACATTTTATAGAGACCCTGTTTTAAAAAAATAAAAATATTTTGCATCAATTTCCCCTCCCCCCCCCCCACAATTATTGCCAAATTTTCTCCTACCATACTAATTTTTAAAAAATTGTAAAGCAATTTAAATTACTTTTATATTAAAATGGTAAAATCCAAAGTATTCATTAGATCAAGGGTCTCAAACTCAAATCATGGGGGGGGGCATAGGAGGTAGTGCCTGAATGAGAGTGGGCCGCATCAAGTCATCATCATCATCGCCTGTCGTCCCGTCTGGGGCATAGGCCACAAACAAAGGCTCTCCAGGCATCCCGGTCTTGGGCAAGTCTCTCCAACTGTCCCCAGTTGTGCCCACTCTTTTTGATGTCTGCCTCCAGTTCCCTTCTCCAAGTTGTTTTGGGTCGACCTCTTTTTCTCTTACCCTGGGGGTTCCAAGTCAGGGCTTGTCTCGTGATACTTGATGCGGGCTTTCTGAGGGTGTGGCCAATCCATCTCCATCTGCGCTGGCAGATTAACTCTTCCACTGGTTCTTGTTGTGTGTGCCGCCAGAGATCCTCGTTGGTGATGACGGTGGGCCAGCGGATTCGTAAAATCGTTCGGAGACATGAGTTGATAAAGGTCTGTAGCTTTTTTGAACCAGCTGCTGTTGTTCGCCATGTTTCTGCCCCATATAGCAAGACAGGTTTCACTGTGGTGTTGAATACCTTGACCTTGGTCTGGAGGGTCAAATTGCTGCAGCTCCAGACCTTTTTTAGCTGGTTAAATGCCGCTCTTGCCTTACCAACTCTCACTCTTATGTCGGCGTCTGTCCCTCCTTGTATGTCAATGATGCTGCCGAGGTATGTAAAGCTATCCACCTCCTCAAGGTTTGTTCCTTCCAGTGCTATAGGTGTGTTGCTTGATGTATTTATTTTAAGGACTTTGCTTTTTCCTCTGTGGATGTTCAGGCCGATGCAAGCAGAGTACTGTGCTACATAATTGGTTTTCTCTTGCATCTGTTGCTGTGTGTGTGATACTAGGGCCAGATCATCCGCAAAATCCAGGTCATCAAGCTGTTTCCATAGTGTCCACTGAATACCATTTCTCTTCTGCTCTGTAGACATTTTCATTATCCAATCAGTGGTCAGCAGGAATAGGAAAGGCGAGAGCAGACACCCCTGTCTCACACCGGTCTGTACCTCAAAAGCCGCCGTTGTTTGTTGGCCGTGGACAATTCTGCACGATAGTCCTTCGTAAGAAGCCTTAATTATGTCTGTCAATTTTTGTGGTACCCCGTAGTGTCTAAGCAGCTTCCACAGAGTCTGTCTGTCGACACTGTCAAAAGCCTTCTCATAGTCAATGAAGTTGACGTATAGTGACGAGTTCCACTCCAGAGATTGTTCCACAATAATTCTCAGTGTGGCAATCTGGTCTGTGCAGGATCTGTCTTTTCTGAACCCTGCTTGTTGGTCCCTAAGATTGATGTCTATTGCCTCCCTCATTCTGTTTAGCAG
>CAXITT010000006.1:3078633-3208402 GCA_964033795.1 Lymnaea stagnalis
CTATAAGTGCGTTCTGGGCAGTTCTGGAAAGCATGAGTGCCACTCCTTGGTTGTGCGCCGCATTTTCATCTTCGTGGCCTGAATATAGCAGCAGTTCCCCTGTGTTGAGCTTTATCTGACCTGAGCCTATCCATCGAGACTCACTTATTCCCAAGATGGCTAGTTTGTATCTCTGCATTTCAGCAGCAACTTGGACAGTTTTTCCAGTTTCGAACATGGTCCTTACGTTCCATGTTCCTAGACTGGTGGTGGTCCTAGTGGAGAGGATGGTTGTCCGCCGGTTGGCTTCCAGTTGGCTTTGGCCACCCAGCTTCATTAATTCTCTGTTAGGAGACCCATCCTTTCCAAGGTCCGAGTTTCCTTTTGAAATCTTTCTTTGTGTTTTTGTAGCAGGGCTTTTTTTTACAGGGAAGGATTGCTAGCCCTTCGCCCAACCCTCCTCCTTTCTCACCCGGGCTTGGGACCGGCTACGCATCAAGTAATCCACAAAAAAGCGATTACAACTGTTACAATCTGCTAGACCTTTATAAATAACAATAAAATCATTTAGGGTTCTCAAGAACTACTCACTGTTGCCAGAGACCGGGCATACAAAAATATATAGAAACATTAAAAAAAAAAAAACAGAATTAGACTAGTTGGTGAGATCCGACTGAAACCGTCGCGGAGTCACGTTATAGATATGAGAATGGGGGAAACGGGCTGGCATATTTACACTAAACTTTTCTGTCACGTAGCGAGCCGCAAAATATCGTCTTGCTGGTCACAAATGGCTCGCGGGCCGCGAGTTTGAGATCCTTATATTAGATGTTTATTTATTAATATTCATGATTATCTCTTTTAGAAAAAAGAATTTAAATATTTATACTTTCTCACATCATTTTCGATTAATGCAAAATGTATGCGGGGACGAATTTCAAAATATCTTGATATTTCATTTTCGGTTTCGGCCGAAATTCATTTTTAACTTTTGGCCTTTTTTCGGTTTCGGCCGAAAGTCCTTTTTAAACTTTCGGCATTTTTTCGGTTTCGGACGAAAGTCATTTTAAACTTTCGGCCTATTTTCGGCTTCGGCCGAAATCAGAAAACCACTTTCGGTGGGTCTCTACATTTAAATAAACAAAGGGGAAAGACTCCTGCACATTATTGAGTAAACACGGAAACGCCGCCATGGGCACTGTTCTCAGTAGGCACTTTGATGAAAATTTCTAAACATTTTAAAAAATATAAAACTACTACAGCTGTATAGAGCCAATAGAGTGGTTTACAAAAACACCAAGATCAACTTTCTAGCTCAAGTGGTTCAAAAGTTATGAATTTTTTAGTATGGACCTCAAAAGCACTTTTTCACTATGGGATTTTCCTCCACATTTCGTCCCCCTTATATTGCTATTGTTTTTATGCCTATAACTTTGTTATAAAATGAGACAAAAATATAATATTTACAGGGAACACAGTTAAATATGAGTTCTTCAAAATTAAGCCACAAAATACAATTGTAGCTTTTGTTAATATTCCGCAAAAAAATATTTTTAATCTTGATAATTTTCCTTATTAAAATGTATCAAATATGCTGACTCGTCACTTATTTGTATTTAATTAATATATTTTTTAAAAACACATATATATTAAATTTCCCTAATTTTATAACAATAATAATATTCTTTAGATATTAATTTCAAATTTTCAATGGAATTGTTTAACATTTATAAGTATCAAATAATAATACAGGGATTATTTGATTCCTTTATCTAAAATTGACAATTATACTTTTTATTTTTCCATTTTCTATATATGTATTTTTAGTCTCATTTGAATATGACCAAAAAAATAGCAGATTCTTTATTTTAAGTTAGTAATCTTGTTTCACAAATCAAAATGTATCAACTTTGACAGTTGATAGAAATTAAAATAAGTTCTAGTCATTTGCTTGAGGTAAGTACAAGCTTTTATGATTATTCTTTAATAATATCTTAAGAAATTCTTGGATCACTGTGGCAGAGTGTGTTATTTCTTGAATATTGAGGATTATATTATATAATAAGTTTCTTGTGGAATATTGTGATTTGTGAGTGAATACAGGATATTTCAATATCAAAGGTAAGTGAATATTTACATTTTTAATTTTATTTTAAGAATCATAATGTTTATTAAAATATGATTAGGCCTACATAGCCATAAATATCATTTACCTATAATAGATTCTGCAATAACAAGTTGGGATGTCACTAGGTCTATACTAGGCTTAAAGGATATATATATATATATATATATATATATAAATAAATATATATATATATTTTCCTACTGTAAGTGTAATAATGCTACTAAGGCTAGGGTTATTTATCCCACTCCCCCAATTAATACCTCAAAATAAAGCATCAGATAATATTATAAATAGGTATTTGTGCTAGTAAATTGTTGCTTTGTTTTAAAATTAGTTATTAGTGGGTAATATGCTGGATTTCCAGTGTAAATCAAGTTGCTTATTACAAAAACGTCCATTATCGATAATAGGTAATTTTGGGACACATGTGACAAAAATTTTGCACACAAATTTCTCACCCATGGCGGGGTCCTAACCTCACGAATTTTGGATATGTTGTCATTTATGCCTACATCTAACATTGGTATTTTCTCTTTTTAAACTTATATTTTCCAAAAAAAAATTATGAAAGAGTCAAATTAGCTATTATTTACCATTAATTTTCAATGTCAAACTGTCAAATTTTTTCTTAAAGAAAAGTGTCACATGAACAACAAACATGTCTGCTTTAAGTTGAGGGCAGAAATAGAATTTAATAACAAAACTAACTTTAGCAAAAAAAATCTTAAACAACACAACCCTCGGTAAATTAAAAAGTGGAGGTCGCCATTTTGACAACGAAATCACGATACCCGGTTTTCGGCACTTCCCGGATCATACCGAAGTCCCTATTCTCAGGAATAGCCAAAAAGGGTGAAGGAATGATTGTTTAAATAGCCCTTCCAACCGGAACTGCTGGATTTTTTCTTGGCCGACGCTCAAGTGGTAGATTACCAATATAAAATCAAAGTTAAAAGTTAAAATTGCTTTACTTTTTAAAATCAGACGTGAAAAATCCACTGCTGGCTGGATCTGTGCTAACATCTCCTCCGTCACCACTGCCAGTCGAACTTGGCGGTCTGTCATTTGCATACGAGGCTTGGAATCCGTTCCCAGCCATAATGAAAATGAGTTTTTGCCAAATGAGTATTAAGTTATACAATTTAGGCAACAGTAAACAAATCCAGCCCACCGACGATCTCGTCAGCGGAAGTTAATCTTTGCAGATAAGTGGTATAAAATCCCGGAAGTCATACGGTCAAGCAGTAACGTTGCCATAATTGCAACTAAGCTAAATGACGAAAGATAATACTTTTTCTGAAAATTTATAACATAATTATATTCCATGAACGACAGTTTCAACCATTATAAATTATATGTAGGAATACCGTACTTAAGTTTTTTCCAATTCTATTTAATGCATTATTTTTAATAAATCATACGTTTGAAATAATTTTTTTTTTACTTTATGTTGCCAATTACATTTTATTTGAAAAGTAAGTTTTAATATGTTTTTCTTTACAAGAATGTACCTTATTTAAAAGCCATTTAACCCCCCCCCCCTCCAAACAAATTGGGATAAGGGTCACTTTGCTTCTTTATGAATGTGGTCGTGGCTTGAAAACTAGATTTTACAGGTCCTTGAATAAAACGACAATTTTTGACAACTTGAATTTTTATTTATTTTTTAAATTGTATTCTACAAATGCGTACCCGTTATTCCCGGAAAAACATTAATAAATTTGGTTACTAAACATCGTGCGATTCCCGGTAGCGAAAACTTGTGGTATATTAACAAAAAAGTAAACTCACAATAATAATTTTCGAATAAAATTAATAATATTGTTTTATTAAATTCCAATGTCGATAGCTTTTATTCATTTTTTTCGTTTTATGGCCTATATATATAGAATATATAAAATATTGCAATGTTTATCTTATGGATGAGGAGAACTTCATTCCCCTTTTCCCCTGCTCGCCTTGTCCTATCCTTAATTGTAGCGCAGAAAGACAGAATATATTTGTGTGTTTGTGGATATTAGCGCGTGTGTGTGTGTTAGTGTGTGTGTGTGTTAGTGTGTGTGAGAGAGAGAGAGGGTGAGAGAGAGAGAGAGAGACAGACTTTTTTAAACTACTCGACTCAACAGTGAATTATTTTAAAATTGTTTTGATTTTTGAAAATAATTAGCATTGCTATTTAATTTTTGTTAACAACTAAAAATAAAGGTTGTGTATCCTCACGTTCAGGCCAGGAAACCTAATAATCCACTAGCATCTCTTTTGTTGATCTCCGATTACTTGTATAATAATGAAAACTGAATTCAATAAACGCCAAAGTGCTTCCCTGTATTTTTGAATTTATTAACAACAAAAATGTTTACTTATTATTCGAGTGGGTTTTTCTTTTTTGGCATGTCCTTACAATATTCGCTCCTTCTCGGCATCCTAGCGTCAAAACCTTGCTTCGCTACTAGGCCATCCGTATATTAGGTATGAGAGTGTCACATTTTCATAGCTCAATTCCCTTGTTAGTTCCATAAATTGTCTGAAGCCCACCCCGTTCGTACGTAAAAATGAGCTTTCCAACCCCTTCTCCTTCCAAAACAATATAGAGTCAACTATAACGTACATATTCAATTAAAAGAAGTTACAGTAGACCTTCATATACGTCGACTTACCTATATTGTGTCTTTATTGAAAATCTTTGGTTCAGTCGAACGTAACATTTTTATTAACTATGTCACCAGGCACGAAACTATACGATGTACTATAGTTATCACCAGGTCCAATATCACTGTTTGCAATATCTAACGATTTCATTTTTGAAAACACGTTAACAATAAGACAATAATTGCCCCCAAAAATTGGGGTGATTTTTTTTTAGTTATAGCCTTAGAAAATAATTAGAAATCGTGGATTTTATATATTTTAGATGACAGTTGGCTGTCTTAGAGCTATAAATAGGCTATTTATTGACTTCAGAATTTCAGGAATGTCGCAAAAATCGTGCATAAAAATGGGTTAACATTTTGCCAAGACCCTTTCCCATACGCAAAATTTCCTAAATCAACAGCCCTCCCCTTTTCATTGCTTATGGACAGGGCCGTCCAGAGACTGAGACAAGAGGCCATCCATTTAGTACGTACAGGTACACAAAAATGTGAAATTTTCACCCACACCCCTTTTGTACGCGTACTTTTTAGTAACACACCCCAATGCGTACGTTCAGAGGCTTTCGGAGTGCAGACACACACACAAAAAAAAAGAAAGAAAAAAAAAAAAAAACCAAATCAAATAATTTAAGAATATTCACGAGCTAACGACGCTGAGTGTTTGGCCAGCCCATTGGTTCACGTAACATATGCAAACGTCACTTTTGGCTTCACGTTGCCCTCGGACAGAGCCATGAGAATGGAGAGAGGAGGGCAGTCACACAGGGCGCCAACATCATGGGCGCTAAAATAGTCTTTAGATGGGGGTCTAAATAGTGATATTAAATATAAAATCCCATATACTTCAGAAAGAAAATGGGTTCCAAACATTGTCTTTTTACTGTTCCACTTCGGGAGCACTTTTTTCCTTGGCATGGCTCTGTCCTGGGTTGTTTCGGCTTTCTCACAGGTAGCGTTTCTTTCATTTTCTTCCGGTAGGGCATTTCAGATATTCAGATGATCAGTGCCATTGGCGTAAGGCGGGGGTGGAGTGGGTTGCCTGCCCAGGTGTCACTTTTTTCTTTAGCTGGAGGGCGGCATTTTCGGACAACTGTAAAGTTTTTATTGTGGAAGAGAGTTTGAAAAAACTCTTGGCGCGCACTACCCCAAGTACGCCACTAGACATTATATCTACCAGCGCCTAAATTGGCGACCAAGGATACTACCATTTTATCGGAAAAACGGTGGGGGGGGGGGGCAGAATCGAGAGCAATGATGGCTCCTGGGCGAAACTAAGAGCCCCAACTCAGATGTTTAATTTTTTTTCAAAATCCGCAGGTCCTTTCTGGCGTATACCTGAATTCGGTGTTTCTATTATGCAATTTGAGCGGGCGAAATGATTTTTCAAGTAAGTGTCCGGGGTGGAGGGTGGGGGGGGGGGGGAAGAGCATATATCAGCATACAAATTATAAATTTTTGCTCCCATAAAAAATGCCATACATAAACTAAATATGCTCCGGTTGTGGCAATCCGCAGGTCCTTTCTGGCGTATACCTGAATTCGGTGTTTCTATTATGCAATTTGAGCGGGCGAAATGATTTTTCAAGTAAGTGTCCGGGGTGGAGGGTGGGGGGGGGGTGGAAGAGCATATATCAGCATACAAATTATAAATTTTTGCTCCCATAAAAAATGCCATACATAAACTAAATATGCTCCGGTTGTGGCGAGCGACAAAATCAGGTTTAAAGGGAAAAAAATGTGTCTACTGGATTCTAATCAAGAAAATTTGATACACAGACGCATATATTTAAGCATGCTAAGCGATGGGGGAGAAGCCGTACAGGCATGTTTTGATACCCTAACCATGAGTTCAAATTCCAAAACAGTGTTGGGCTCTAAACACTGTATCGTAACAGCTTGGCCAACTCGGGGGGGGGGGGGGGGGGGGGGGAAACTTGTTTTTCTCGGGGGGGGCCCCCCCCCCCCCCCCCCTTGCGATGCCTGAAAGGAACACTTTTCATTATTGAGTTGCTACTGTTCGTATTTACAAGATGTCGGAAGTGACTTACATACGTGTTTTATTTATTTTTACGCAACCCATTATTTTATTTTGTTTATTTATTGGCTACTTCCAACTGTACGTGTTAGAATTTAACAAAGGGCGCCTGGTGAAAATCTAAATTTGGTAAGCCTTACAAAAGGACACGGGGAATCGATCTATTTAGGACTTACTGGCGTAGCCCGGGGAGGAGGGGGGAATATGTCACACGCACGTTAACATACCGTGGACTAAATATTACAGTAACACTGCTACAACTGAGAACTATTTGAGCGATATCCAGCGAGTTCATTTGTGAAAACACAAAACAACATTATGACGATAATTCATAAAAAATATTGCATGATGTGTTGTTTACAGCATTAGAAATATAAATATGCTATTTCTTGAACAAATGGACGAACTTTTTGCCTCCCCCCCCCCCAACCATACAAAATCGACCCCCAGTGCGTACTTACTAACATACAATCATATTATGTTTGAGGCTTGAGCTTATGCACTTAATTAAAGCCCCGGATGGTATATTTATAACCAGCTCCATCAGCGGGACTGTACCATTTAACAGTAAGGGGGGGGGGGGAATTCCCATGGTGACCAGGTTGTGTACACTCCAAAATATCATGTGAACCAGGTGAGGACAATATCAGAAGCTAGAAATGTTTTTGTTTTTTTTTTAATATAAAATTTTTACCCTATTATTTCTTCTGTTTATATATTTATAGCGTGACTCACAGCTCATTCAAAGCAGTTCAAGAGATTGCAGCAATGTTTAGCACTATCTTTTCCAGGAAATATTCTTCTTATGTTTCTGAAACTGATGTGTAGGAAGAAATCTTGCATTTGAAACAAATTGATCCTGTCACCTTTAAAACCAAGAATCCTTCTCCAATGAATTTTGTGAACAAAATTTCAGAATTTAAGATGTCTGAATTTTTGGAAATGTGATCATTGCATTGAGTTGTTTTGGGTTTTTTTTTGGTTTTTTTTTTCAATGCCAGAAAATGACGCCATTGGCAGACTGCCAACCCTTTTCCTACGCAACTTCGCCCTACACCCCCAAAAATAAAATAAAATTAAGAAATACATGTAGAGCTAATTACTGCCTAATCTATATTTAAGTCACCGCAGCAATTTAAATGTACATTGTAAACGCACAATGTATATTTTAAACTACTAAAATTGTTAAGCCTGTTGTAAAGAAAGAGAGAGAACCCAGGGTTAGATCATGTAATAGCATCTATAACGTAGAGGTGGTAAATAAATTTTAAAAAAAACCAAAAAAAAAAAAAAAACCGAAGTGTTGTAAAATCCAGCTAGTGAAAAGAGTCGTAATATTTGTGTTCGCCGTGTCATTGTCATTGTTAACAACACCGACGATGAGTGGTAAATAAATTTTAAAAAAAACAAAAAAAAAAAAAAAAAACCGAAGTGTTGTAAAATCCAGCTAGTGAAAAGAGTCGTAATATTTGTGTTCGCCGTGTCATTGTCATTGTTAACAACACCGACGATGTCAAAGTGAGAAGAAAAAAAAAGAAATGACAAGAAATGGAGAAGGTAGGCAGTAGGCAGACCTGTTTGTACCCCTACACTTTAGCCTTAGTAGCTATGTTTTTAAGCTCAAGAATATGGCACTACAACGAGCCTAAAAAACAAACCTACAGTTTCGGGAGTTTTTTCGTTTGTTTGGTTTAATTTAAATTTTAAAAAATAATAATTGTGTTTTCAGTAAAAAGTTACCGCATTTTTGTGTTAACACCGTAAGCAATCCAATAACTACTGTGATTGGCCTTTGCGGTCTAGATCTCAATAAACCAACAAGAATATTACCATTTAGAGAATTGCGTTTTAATGCTTACTGCCAATTGAAATGGGCTTGCCGAAGACCTTTTCTCATCCTTAAGAAACAAATCGCATGACTCTATCCTGTATATTTATTTGCATTAACTTACATAAGCAGTTGAGTGGAGTTCCTTAACCAACTTGTTTTTTTTTTGCCCCCCCCCCCCCCCCCCCCCCGCGCTAATTGACTTAACTACTCCTCGGAGCTTGAAACAACGTTTTTGTGAGCTAAAAACTACGCTGACACTAAACAGGTCTGGGTAGGGGAGTTGTTAGATAGCACACCTAGAGCCTTAGACGTACCTAAATTAGGTATAAATGTTAATCACATATAAAAATGCAATATGTTACAAGCCTAGCCTTGTAATCATGACAAGACGATAAGGGATTGTTTAAACTTAAACCAATCTAGATTTACATATAGTATTTTTAATATGCTAATTAATCGGCGAAAAAACGATTATCTGTCAATTAATGGGTGCAACCCTAATCAAAACAGTTAAGTAAATTTGGTAATATATCATTCCGTTTTCAAAGAGTGATAATAGTTGCGTGTTATGGACAAAAAGAAAATACTATGATGTCATTTCATGTGATCTTGACTGGTGCGCATGCGTCATAAATAATATTCTAGCTTCCGGTAATTGGTTTCAGGTTGTAATGTTTATGCCCTATTTACTCATCTTTGTAAATAAATATAACTATTAAAATTGTTATTGTGCTAGGACACCTGCAATGTCCGACTTTGATTCGAACCCTTTTGCTGATCCTAGGGTCAATAGCCCATTTTCGGTAAGTTCATATTTAAAATAACGACAATTTTAGTCCGGTATTATAGGCGGCTTATTCTGATTTTTTTTTTTTTTTAGTTCAGTTGGACAAGCCAGATATAAGTATAAAACAGTATAGTCTGATACGCCTTCTAATTCTAAGATTAGTAAGATTGAGTGTAAAAAGTTGTAAGTCAGAGACAGTCAACGAAGAATGAATCTGAAGTGACTCAGAGCTGAGACGAGAACGCCTTTATTTTCTATAACATCAGTCTGATGTAGAAATTAAAATTAAAAAAAGGAAAGGAAAGGCGTAGCCGTAATCATCTCAGCTCAGTTCACTCACTCGCACTCACTGGCTCAACAATCACTTACCTACTCTTCTTGTCTTATTAATTATTAGTTTATTACTAATTAGTGACTGTATTAGTACTACTGCAATGTACTCAGTTGAGACTGTAGTCGGTGTAGCCTAGGTATACGTACTTCCGAAAAAAAATAATAAAAAATTAAAGTTAAGATTAAGGAGCAAACTTCAAATAAAAAATGAAACCAGAATCAACTTTCTAGTTTACTTTTTGAAAGTTTTTGAGCTATGATTTTTGAAGGGTTTATTTGTAATTTTTACTATACTACGTACAGCACCTCCACATTTTGTGACCCGATTCCACTAATCTTGTTTAAAGGATAATTTGGTAATCTACCACTTCAGCGAGGGTTATTCAAAAATTTGTGTTAAGTTTTTTAAAGTTTTCCCAATAAAAATGATTTTAAAATGTAAGAGTAAGAGATATAGTCTAGCGTATAGTATATCTATCAGTATAAATATAGTATATATCAGGATTGAAATTAGCCTCCCTGACCCAAACAGTGAGTCTAGCGTATAGTATATCTATCAGTATAAATAAATATAGTATATATCAGGATTGAAATTAGCCTCCCTGACCCAAACAGTGGTGAATATAATGAATAATTAAATGAGTTCATAACCCTCCAATTTTTAAATATATATTTTCAAGTGCATTTGTACTTAACTTGGTCTAGATCTATCCTTTGATTATAATTTTATTTATAAACCTCATTAAAAATATGAAATTAGGGTCCCAACACTGAGTTTTTTTTTTTTTTTTTTTTTTTTTTTTTAAAGAGTTTTAACCCCTTCTAACTTTTTTTTTTTTTTTTTTTTTTTTTTTTTTTAAAGAGATTCAACCCCTTCTAACATTTGTATCTGGATAATTAATTGAAACAACTGTTGATCCCAAGTTTGATGAAGATCCATTAATCCATGTAAAAATGTATGCAGTGCAGACATCTTTTGTCATATATATTATAATATATAGTAGATTAATATGATACCATAAATATCCATGAATGAACATTTCACTGTCATTTAAAACTCTCAATTTTGTTAAATATATTAAGGTAATTAAAAAAATTATTCAATTACCTCATCTGAAATAGCTCTGATCTGACCAGTTATATATATTAACTTGTTCATCTTTGATTCAGCTATTAATAGATATTTTTTGTATATTTTATTTTATGAGTTATAAAAATATTAAAGATAATATTGGAGAATTTTTTTGTAAACAAAATTTTGACAAAATGTTTATACAGTATGAAGGAAAAAAACTCCTTGTTATAAAAGATTTAAAATTTATTTAAATAAAATACTTCATAATCTAATGCAATCCATAGTCAAACATGACAAACATTCTATGAAAAATACAAAAGTTGTCAATATTTTAGCAAAATCTATATTTTGTCTTTTTTTTTCTAAAAAAAATGCAGTATAATTTTGTTTGAATAAAAATTATGATTTGCATATAATATATTTTTAAAAAATGGGCCTCATAACTCACAGATTTGTATATTAAATATATTTTTTAATAATTCTTGAGTAAAAGATAACTAAGTAAAATTCAGACCTGTTTACCCTTACGATTTTGGCGTACAATGTACGATTTTGAGATGTCTTTTACGATTGTACGCAGAGACCTGCCAAAAGTACGATTTTCAGAGAGCCGTTGAAAAAAAAATATTTTCCGATTAAAATTCGTTTGCTGAAGTTTTAGCCTTTTCCAATAAAAATGTACTGGTGAATGAAACGAGAAAAACGATTGGTTGTAATTTTTTTTAAAGTTGGGACCATCCTTCATTATATTATGTGCGCACTGAGAGGGGAGGTGGGGGCTGTTAATTAAGGAGATTTGCGGCACATGGGTGGGGATTTGGTTGGAGTGTCAAAGTTATAAAAATATCACCGCAAAGTATCGTATTGATGGTGATTATTGCCATACTGTTGCTTTGTGTGTCACACTGAACTAGTTAGCTGCGTCACCGGTAATATTTATTCTATTCACTGCCATCCCCTTTGACTGCTACCAAGCGTGTGACGTAGTTTTGTTCCCTTGAACCGCGACGATTGTGAAAACGGAGAAAACTACAGATGATATGGTTTTTAAAATAATGTACATTATCCCACTGTTCTGCACTGTAACATTGGATGTGGACATATTTTAATATTTTATAAGAGCTAGTCAGCGGCATTTAAAGAATATTTTTAGAACTCGCAAAGCAGCTCTTTACCCTCAGCGATCGCAATACGACAGTTTGATATCACTACTAATACTAACCCCCCCCACCCCACCCCTTTTTTTAAAGGAAAAAATCAGACGACGGCTCAATTTTTTTCCCCAGTAATGACGGGGGTGGGGGGGGGGGTGATTCTGCCCGGTGGAAATAATTACGTCACCAGCACGGAAAGACGAATTATTGGACTACAGTGTGTTATCACTATGTCGTGTTCAATTTTACAACTACAGGGATCTCTTTATGAAAACACAAAGCATTAGTAGCTTATATGAGTAGGCCTATATGCTTACTGTGAAATATTGTAATATTTTTTTTAGCCTTAATAATAATAATAATAATAAAAGACCTAATTAGAATTCACAGATTTCACAGATTTTCTGATGAGAGTTGGCTCTATAAGAGAATGTCATGATAATTATTGTATGCATAAATGTAGGTGCATTCTATTGAAACCCCCCCCCCCCCTCAAAAGGTAATATTTATACTATCCACTGCCATCCCCTTCCAAGCGTGTGACGTAGTTTTGTTCCCTTGAACTGCGGCGATTGTGAAAACGGAGAAAACTAGAGACGATACGGTTTTTACACTAAAATACATGATCCCACTGTTCTGCACTGGAACGTTGGATGTGGACATATTTTATAAGAGCTAGTCAGCGGCATTTAAAAAAATATGTGTAGAACTCGCAAAGCATCTCTTTACCCTCAGCGATCGTAATACGACAGTTTGGTATCACTACTAATACTGCCCCCCCCCCATATCCCACCCCTTTTGTTTTACGGAAAAAAAATCAGACAGCTCAATTTTTCCCCAGTAATGAGAGGGGGGGGGGTGGTTCTGCCCGGTTGAATTAACTTTAAACACCAGCACTCACCAGCACGGAAAGACGAATTACTGGACTGCAGTGTGTTATCACTATGACATGTTCAATGTTACAACTACAGGCATCTCTTTATGAAAAACACAAAGCATAAGTAGCTTATATGAGTAGGCCTATATGCTTACTGCGAAATATTGTAATATTTTTTATAGCCTTAATAATAATAATAAAAGGCCAAATTAGAATTCACGGATTTTCAGATGACAGTTGACTTTATAAGAGACAGTCAGGATAATTATTGTATGCATAAATGTAGGTGCAGTCTATTGCCCCCCCCCCCCTCATACACATCCTCAGCGCGTACATAATACATAATAGATGGCCCTTTGTTTTACGTAATAGTTAGATGGCCCTTTGTTTTACATAATAGTTAGATGGCCCTTTGTTTTACATAATAGTTAGATGGCCCTTTGTTTTACATAATAGTTAGATGTTAGATGGCCCTTTGTTTTACGGAATAGTTAGATGGCCCTTTGTTTTACGTAATAGTTAGATGGCCCTTTGTTTTACATAATAGTTAGATGGCCCTTTGTTTTACATAATAGTTAGATGGCCCTTTGTTTTACATAATAGTTAGATGGCCCTTTGTTTTACGTAATAGTTAGATGGCCCTTTGTTTTACATAATAGTTAGATGGCCCTTTGTTTTACATAATAGTTAGATGGCCCTTTGTTTTACGTAATAGTTAGATGGCCCTTTGTTTTACGTAATAGTTAGATGGCCCTTTGTTTTACATAATAGTTAGATGGCCCTTTGTTTTACGTAATAGTTAGATGGCCCTTTGTTTTACGTAATAGTTAGATGGCCCTTTGTTTTACGTTGACAGGGGTTCGGCTGGGGGGGGGTATAAATATTTTTAAAAACTTTTTAATGTTTGTTTTGCGTACCGTGTATGTTATACATGGATGTCCCATTACCCAAACAGCTTTGGGTTCGAATTTGACTACATTGATGGATGTGCACATTGCCTGATTTTAATGTTACCATTAATGGAATCAGCTATCCTTTTTATTTTCAGTCCCCTAGTTTAGTTTACTTAGTGAGTATTTTACGATATATATAAGTTTTATATTCTTGCTTGAATATAAGACACAATTTACTGTGTTGAGGTCTTCATAGAAGGGTCCATCATATGCGCACTGCATATTCTGCAAGTCGGACTTTTCAGTAGCAATCAGAGGAAAAATGAGTGGTGTGGATTTAGGAGATAGTGTGAATGGCGCGGGTCTAAATATTTAAATCTATATAATCAACTCCGCCACCTACATTTTCGTAATGTCAGTTTGAGGGGTTTGTAGGGGGGGGGAGGATATTCCTCGGCAGAATTTACATGTGGTATTTAAAAATACTACAATATTCATCCCCTGAAACTCTGAAAGACCTAAAATAGCACATTTATATCTAATGCTGTAAAATACCAGACAATTTTTAGAAGGCATTACCGTCGGGCTGTTGTCAAGATGTATTTTCACAAGTGAACTCGCTAGCTATACCTAAACTCAGTAGTACAGAAATTGCAGTAATGTTTAGTGCACCTAATGGTAAGGCCAAGTGTTACCTATAATTCTGTGGTTCTAAAATTTTCATTTCCCTGCGCCTATGCCACACTACGTTTTCACCAGGCTCCCTGTGTCGAATTCTAACATGTACAATTCGAATACACAAATAAAATAAGGGTTGGATAAAAATAAAAATAAGGTGTAGGTAGGTCACTAAGCACCATCTGGAACTGCAAACAGCAGTTGCTTAGTGGGTTACTGTTTGCACCACGGCCGAAAGTTTAAAAGTGAAAATAAAATAATGAATTTTTTATATTTTTTTTGAGTCATTCATTTTACAAAGTGAAATTTGCTCTTGTCCAGATGTGTCTCAGTTAATATTTATTCACTAACATACGTTTAAAGTCACTAAAATTTTTATTTTTATAATGCAGATGTGAGGAATGCTTCTGTTGCCCGTTGAGATGGCTATTCTATTTTTTCATTAGAGACTCGAGAAATTTATTTTGTATCTCCACTTTTAAGATCACATCATGCCTCAAGTATAATATTTTATTTTAGGAAATCATTTTTCCTCAATGTTTAATTTCAGACTTGCAATTGTTTTGTTTATTTTTTTAATAACTTAAATTTGTTTATGAAAAAGGAATTATAGTTTTATTAAATTATTTTTGTTGTTGCTGAATGAATTATTTTTTATTAATTTTCTTATATAATTGTTTATTTTTCAGTTACGACTTAGAAATTATATATGACTTTAGTGACAATATTTTAAAATAATTAACCTTTTAAAAAATATGCAACCTAAGCATATGGTATACAAACATTTATTTAACTAAATTTTATTGAAAGATTTTTAATGATACTCAGATTTCAGGTTATCAATTTTGAAACAGATAATTTTTGTAAACAACTGGACATAAAAAAATTATGATTTAGTTTTTTAAAAGGCTTTAAAATAATAAACATACATAATTTATGAAATAGTTACTCGCTTTGTGTTTCTCTGTGTAAAAATTCAACATGCTGCTCAAGGTCAGGCTGGTGTAAAAATAAACACAGGGTACTGAGGTCATTTTTAAAATAGATGACTGCAGGCATGTATTATGCCAGTCTGATCTAGCTGTGTTGAAAATGCATTGTGAAATTCCATAACCGGATACATAAAACATATAACTGGTTTGCCAATAAAAATTATATTAACACGCCCAATTTCAAACTATAAACTATTTAAGTTGCAGACTCTGCTGTTGTCTAAACAATACCCATCTGTTATAAAACTACCTAATATATTTATGTGTAAGCCAATAAAACTGACAAATAGGTAAAAATCAGATTTCTAAAACTGCTAATAGGTTGTAAATATATGTTTATACATATTTAGCAGCATTCTCTAAAATTTGCAAAGTTAAAATGTATAATTAAATATTTTAAATAAATAATATAATTTTAAAAATTAAACCCATTTCTTTTCATTGTCTCAGGATCCTTCAGTGCAGCAAGCAGCAGGTGGTGGACACCGACAGGCAGCACTAGATGATTTTAATCCTTTTGCTGATGGGAATCAGACTCGCCCAGCCAACCAGGTAGGGGAAGCATAACTTAGGTTCAGAAACAAATTCAGCTACAAATTTTAAAATTAAATTAATTGTTTTCAAAATTCCTACTTTGGTACCGGTACTCAAACTCCTTGTGAAAACTTTTGAAGTAATACTTAAATAGATGTAAGTAATAGATTTAATTAAATACTTTTTCTAAAAATATTTTGTTCATTACTTTCTTTACAGGGTGCTGGTGTCCCTCCCCCACGATCTGCCCAAACACAACCAGCTATTATGACACCTTCTGATGACCCTCCACCATATTCACAGTCTGGCGCGCAGAAAGTTGATACTAGTGAACTGCAGAAGAGACAGGAGGTATGTTTAGTCAATATGAATGTAAAATTCTCTGTATAGTCAGAAGCTACTTTAAAATATTGTTAATCATAAAAGTCTATTTAACACCATCTGTGGGATTCAGGGTCTGGTGAAGGTTTATTATACATCGGCCTGTTTCTAGCTTTTTTGCTAAATAAAAAAAGCCTCCGCAACTCATGACTAAGTATCATGTGCTTTGGACATACTCTGTGTAGATTTAAAACTTTATGACTAACCCTTATGATGAAGCAAGGAGCTAGGGTCCAAGTATTAGTTAGACATGAGACTCATGGACTAATTATTGTTTTTTTGTTTTGAGGGAAGGACACACCGACAGTATGTAGTTGTAGTTATTTACTTAATAGTCTGGCTGATTATTAAAGTGGCGTTTAAAATTTTAAATGTAAAACAAATGCAAATTAAGGTTGTTAAAAATTCCCTAGTTAAAAAAAAAAATCTTGTGCTTTGACTGTAAAAAAAAAAAACATAGAGATTTCATTTTAAAGTGTTAACTGTCATTTGATTATACTGGACTGGTAATCATATTAATACAAATATCTAATAAATGTACCTCAAAATATTGATAATGTGGTGGGATCCAGAGCTAGCCAGGGTCCACTCTATGGTATTAAAAGAATTAAAACCTATATTTTTTTATTTTAATTTATTTTTTCTCTTAGACTACATACATTGAGAGATAATTATTTTTAGATAATTTTTCATCATCATTTTTCAAACATGTATAAACCCCATTGGCTTGATTAGAACTTTAATAATTGAATCTTGTGGGTAAAGGCAATGATTTCTTAGATTTAAAATAACTAAAGGTAAAACAAACCAAACCTTCCCATTAGTTAGAGTCTCTTGTTGCTGGAAGTCCAGGTGTTCATGAAGACATTGGAGAGGTCAGTTTTGACATTCATTTTATTAGATGTCCTTTGCTACACCTCACCTTTTAGAAGTAAGCTGTAACAACCTTTTGTCTTTCCAAAATGCAGACATGGCATTTTCTAGAAATCGGTCTTAAGAAAGTTTTGATACTGTGAGTGTTAGAATTTGTTGTACACTTTTTTTTTTAAATTGTTGCCACTACTTCATTTTGCGATTAAGTGAATAAATATTTTAGATCAGGCAAAATTTACTTAAGACATGATAATAGACCAAAGGTTGTGAGCAGCAATTGTTGCTATGAACATATTAGTCATTTTACCTTCTGTGATAGAATGCGCCCTTGCTTGAGCAGTTTGCAACTCTTCAGGAAAGGGAGGAGGTCAGTTATTTAGTTATCCCATTTTCAACTACAACCTAAGACCATGCCTCCGTACCAGTCAATTGAATGTAACCTGTTAAAATATTATTTATCATGCAAAAAAGGGATTGTTTAATGATTTCTTGTGATTTAGTGTTGCTGATATAAATATTTATTATTTTGTTCCCCTGGATAATGAGGTGAAAAAGACTTCAGAAAAATATATTTTTTGTTGAAGAAAAAGATAATGCAAATCTGGAAGATGATTATGTTTTATAAGCTTTTCACCTTTTCCAAATCCCTAGCAAAATGATTTTTCCCTACCTTGCTTTTAATAAAAAGCTAACTTGAGATATTGTTAAAAAATATGTGCTGAGATTAAACAAAATTGAACTATTTAATTAGTGTTTGTAGGGGCTTAATCTAATGTATCTCTTCACATAATATCCCCGGGTACGGTACAATTATTGTATTCACAAAAAATTAATTATATTTTGCTTATAATTACAATGTTATCCTATGTTGCTACAATAAGATTAGGGCAGTGTGCTGGTGAATCAGCTCCAGATCAACTTTTTAGTAATCAGGATTAGCCTAACCAATATAATAATATTTATACAAAAAAATATATATCTATTGTCTCCATGAGGAGTATGAGAGCTCTTTACATAATTACAGCCATGTGCCATATTTAGGATCCCACAAATTCGTTCATAGGTGATTCTGAGCAAAATCATATTCATAAATACTGACTTGCACTAAGTAAAATAAATAATTAAACCTTTAAAGAGATAGCAAAAAACGCTTGACACCTTTTTTTCCCCACTTCATTAAAAAGTTTTTTAGAAATGTCATTTAAATTTAAATAGACCTATTTTTCTTTTATTGATTTCAATATGCTGGATAATTAAGCGATTTTTTTAAAAGGTAAAAAAGCACCTCCAATAGTTGCTTCCAGTTCAACATATTCCTGTGATTTTCTTCAAAATTGAGTTAACTCTTAATAAGCCTTCAGAAGTAATAGTGTTTGAACATTTAGAAAAAGGTATCTGCTACAAAAATAGAAGAAAGTATTGACTGCTATTTTACATCCATTTTTATTGAGGTAATTTAATAAAGCCAAGCAAAGAAAATTGTTGTCAGTAAATGCCTATAAAGTAAAATGATGTATGTCGTCAGTGGTGGATGGAGTGGGTTACCTGGTTACCGTAGAGTGGTGTTTCCCCAACATAAGGAAAATATGATTGTTTAGGGAGGGCAATTTGAAAATGAGATGTCTAGAATTTGAAAACCAACCTTCTACAGTGATTTAACTTGTATTTTGAAAGAAGAATGGTTAAATTCTCAATTTAAAGTGTTTATTAAAAGTGTTGTAAAAAATATGTTGATTTTAAATGTAGTCAATAACCTCAGTTGGCAGTAAAATGGCTGCTTAAAATTGATGAAAGATGAGAATCCAGAAATGCTACTTGTGCAATGTGTTATTCATAGGGAAAACTTAGTAGCTAAAAAAATTTCGCCTGCTCTAAATGAAGTACTAAATTCAGTTATAAAGTGTATCAACGCTATTAAAGCTAATGCCAAATGTGAACATCTCTTCAAGCTATTTTGTGAAGAACAAAGTGCAGACTATGTGAGACTTTTACTTCACATTGAAGGGAAGCCCCCCCCCCCCTCTTTCCGGGGCCCCCAACCTACGCTTAATGCTTAGGGCCCCCAAACTCTTTAGAACGGCTCTGGAAATTTCTTGAAAAGATTTATGGAAATATTTTATACTCTTAAAAGCTAATGCCAAATGTGAACATCTCTTCAAGCTATTTTGTGAAGAACAAAGTGGAGACTATGTGAGACTTTTACTTCACATTGAAGGGAAGCCCCCCCCCCCCCTCTTTCCGGGGCCCCCAACCTACGCTTAATGCTTAGGGCCCCCAAACTCTTTAGAACGGCTCTGGAAATTTCTTGAAAAGATTTATGGAAATATTTTATACTCTTAGCTATTTTTAAAGTGACCTGAACTGAAGTATCTGTTAACAGTCGATAGTAAAGCATTAGTGAGTTATTTAACTAATATCTTTGAAAAACTAAATATATAAAATAGCCAACGTCAAGGAAAAAATAAAACTCTTGTCGATGCAAAAGCAAAGATATTTGATTTCATTACATTTATTGAATTAAGTCAGAAAAATATTGACAAAATTTTTGAAAAGTTTCATTTGCTCCAAAAATGTGAAGTGACTGATACCGCTATGCTTGTCATTGTCAATCATCTCAAAATTCTATTGGCTGATTTAAAAGAGAGATTTCTGATTTGAAACAAATTTATTTTCCAACTTGGATGATGCAGCCGATGTTAGGGGATTATTTGTCTGATACTTCAAATATGCATCGCCAAGAAAAACTCTCAGAAATGCAAAATGATGAGTCAGTTAAAATTTTATTTAATATAAAAGGAGCGATGGCATGGCTTTGTGAGGAAAAGGAAATCAAATATCCAAATTCAACCAAATGTGCAAGAAAATACAGACAAATCTTTCATTAAAATACATGAATTTCAGTTCTATGATTTGAAAATTTACTTACCGTTTTTCCTCACCAATTTCCTAGTGATTTCTTCCTAAACCTATCATTTAAGTTTCTTCAGTGAACAACCCTATTTTTGAATATTACAAATTGTGTATATGATACATAGGGGGCATAAGAATTTTAGAAAGGCTTAGGTGGGATATGGTACAAAAAAGGTTGGGAAACACTGCCTTAGAGGGTCTCAGACAATATGAGTTTTAAAAATTTACATTATTAAATGATGTAATTTTCCAAAGAATAATCAATTATATATATGAAGGATTGTATTCAAGCCATACGAAGTAGACAAATAGTGTAACGAGATATGTTTAGACTTGAAAAAAATATATATCAATTAAATGGATGTTTCAGAGATGTATTCTTCAGCAGACAATAAAAAACAACATATAAAGTTAAATCCAATTTAAACTTATGATGCTTTTGAAGATCTCATTAATGTCTATGTAACTCAAAGTTCTCATTGTAGAACAGAAAGCTTTCTAAGTAATTATTAGAAGTAAAAGTTGATAAAATAAAGCACATTATAAAAACAGAAGTTTAAGACCAAAAAATGATTTTCATATAATTCTGTTTTTCATACTGTTAAGGGAATTGAAGTATTAATAATGTGAAGTTAACATTTTAAACTACAAAAAAATGAGAATAGAAACAGAGAGAAATGTAGGATCACTAGTAAGAGAGTGTTTGATTGATTCCATAAGGTGATTATGGTACAAAAAATCTCAATTAATTTGTTTTCATTCTTCAATCTTGCTGGTGTATTAATGCAGAAAAAAAGAGCCATGCTGCATACATCTGATGTGACCCTGTGTTTACCTCCATTGAATGGGATGAGACCAGGGGTCGCTTGTTTGTTCATTATCTCGAATAAACATTTTTCTCCCCACCCTTCTAATTATGGTCTTTTTGTGGTGAACGCCTTGCCCTCCATTGTTTTTTAATCTGAAATTGAATAAAACTATGTATCTTATTTTATATTAAAAGATTGTATAAACTTTCGTTTTATTGCTCTTGTTCATTATATTTATATTGTAATGTTTCCTCGACATTGATTATTGCTTTTTTTAACGTTGACTATGATATAATTTGAATCGAATTCTGCCGAACTTTTTAAACTTAAAAATAATTTTTTAAAATTTTAAACTTATGCATAAAACTTTCAATTAATGGGTTCCCCAATATTTGCAGAGTTCTTATTAAAACATGAGTCACGCACATAATGTAACATGTATTTTTTAATAATATATAATAAAAAATCTCTGAAACATAAAAGAATCTTATTTAATACATTTAATCTTTTTTCATTAACCTTAAAATTATTTTTGTTTTTATTTAAAAAGGAACTGGAGAGGAAAGCAGCCGAGTTACAGAGAAAAGAACAAGAATTAAAAAATGCTAATTTTTCTGGAAGTGAGTGAATCGTGGTTTCGTACTTTTTATTAGTAATTATTAAGTCAAGCAATTTATCTTTGACATTTGAATATGATTTGCAGTTACCTTATTCAAATCCTGAATAGTTTGCAATATGATACTGTATTACAACTAATAATTCTCTAGTTATGATGTTCATATGTATGGTGTGATAGTGAGTTCAGTAAAGTGCAAAATAAAATTCCCTATAACTTTGCTAAATAACATTCTTAAAAATATAGCAAGTTTGTCTTTTGTGTAATATTTTCTGTTTTACGAAATAGTCTCAATTTAATTATGATCTAATAAATCTGAGGTATAAAAGGGGATGGGACATAAGAATTTTAATATAGTTTAGGGGCGTGGGAAAAAATAGATATTAATTGGGATTCTCAAATACAATGTTCCCTTTAAGCTGCGCGGCAGCTCACTCACAGACGCCGTGCAGCAGTTTTGAGTATCCGCGCATCAAATTTCCATGTAAGTGTATGTTTGTGTTTGTGGGCTGTAAAATTTTGCACACACAAAAATTGATGCGGTAAAAATTTGCACACAACAGTATGATTTTTCACACGAACCAGCAAACCTTAGAGGGAACATTGCTCATAAAGTGCTTTAATTAAATGCATGTTTTTCCAAGTAACTTTAATAGATGGGAAATTAAGGCATTGCTACCGCTATTGTTTGGGGGGCTATACAATAACTAAAATAAAATAATTTAATAAGTAAAAGTAAGATTGCTTCGTCTCAACAATATATATGTGATGGTAAAAAGTAAACATGGGCAAATGTGTTAGGGCTGTTACAGTTTACATTATCTTATTTTTTGGGGGAATATTTTTTACTTTCATAAAATATTGTTATGATAAAATATGGCATGCAAGAGGGTGTTGTTGATATTAATATTGTTGTTAATAAATCTGTCTAAATCCACACATAATACATTTTATAATGTACTATTAAGGTTTAAAATTATATTTAAATATATAATTTCTTTTGATAGAAAGAGAAAACAACTGGCCACCACTGCCCAAGTTTTTTCCAGTCGGTCCTTGCTTTTATCAAGATTTTAATGTGGATATACCTTTAGAATTCCAAAGGATTGTCAAGTTTGCATATTATCTTTGGGGTTGTAAGTATTCAAAATTTATTTTTAGAAACAGACTTTTTCATAATTTGATTTGTTCAACATTTAAAAGGTGTTACTAGTTTTCTTCTATTAAAAAAATAATAACTTCAAAGAAAATGCTCGGTGATGTGTATTATAGAGAATTAGGCTTGTGCCATGCCAACATTTAGGATAGTGAGCTGTCAGACCCTTTCCCTATGAAAATGGTTTCAAGTTGAGGGTGTTTTCTTACTCACTGAATGTTTTACTATCTTCTTTGACATCATGATAAAAGAAGCCTAGAATGATCTACCTGAAGGTACATAATAAAGGTTCAGAACTTAGTGAATTTTATTTGATTTCTTAAACTGCTATCTTAAACAAGCACGGGCTACTGATGGCTTTGCTCTTTTACCCTTCACGCAGCAGTTCAAAGTTATCCAGAAACAAGTCTTAACATTTTAGGCGCCAAAATGTGTTTTTGCCAGAGATTAATGTTCTTTCAATCTTCAATTTTCAGTTCATGTGATAGTTCTCATCCTGAACCTCTTCGGGAGCTTGGCATATTTAATAGCTGATAAGGATGGGGCAGCTACATTTGGTCTATCTATTCTATGGCTTGTGTTGTTTACCCCATGCTCATTTATCTGTTGGTACAGGCCACTGTACAAGGCTTTTAGGTAAAAAATAATTTTTAAAATAAATGTTTATTAGACTTCACAATTGTTGGATTGATAATGATGCTTCCTAATCTTTAATGGCCCCATCAAAAAATTTTAAATTGCTATTTCACTGGTGTAAATCTAATGTCTTTTTCTACATGGGTACAATTAGAAATTTAAGTCTAAGCTCCAAGGGATGAATTTATTTCTACAAGTAAACACAAGCTAAATTCAAGAACCATTAGGGTAATTCAAGAAAATCTAAAGAAGTGATGTCACGTTTTATGATTAAAATTTCAAGGAGAAAGAGTAAATAATTTAGATGGGGTTGAAATAAAATTTTCTCTTAAAAAAATCTTTTTTTAAATATTAAGTTTTAGGATTTATTTAGTTATTTATTTTAAAAAATGGAATGCATTTTACAGAATAATTGTAAGCAACATTTCATTAAAAAAACTTAAGGTGAAATATTTTGACTAACTTAACTATTTTAAATTAGGACTTATAAAGGCAATTTAAATCTATACTTTTAGCAACCATTCATATGTCATCAAAACAGTTTCTATAATGCCCTTAATAATTTAAGAACTATAATATGATTGTCTAATAAAAAAAAAAATACTCATACCTCAGTTATTTAATCCCTCATTTTCTTTAATATGTTGATACTATTTTTTGGTTTCTTTTTTCTGCAGGAGTGACAGTTCATTCAACTTTTTTGTATTTTTCTTCATATTTTTCTTTCAATTCTGCGTGTATGTGGTGCAGTGTTTGGGAATAACTGATTTTACAGTGTAAGTATTTCACTTTTCTTTATACAAACAATACTTTTTAAATTGGTAAATATTTACATATTTTAGTTTAAAAGTTAAATAGTGTTTCTGTATGGGATCTAAGATTATATAAACACCTGTTTAAAATGTAGTGTCTTTGTTCATTTGTGGCATTAAAATTTACAGTTGGAAGTTTTTAACAATATTATTTTTTTTAATTTGAGAGTTTTAACAATATTATTTTTTGTTAATTGTGTGATTGAATAATTAAGGTGAAATTTGTTTTAATATGTTGTTTTGTTAACATCTTTGTTCTGTATTATACACTCAAAAATCACTCCCTTATCTATGGCATGCCTTCTCCAGTGGAATCATCTCAGGTTTGCAAGTAGTAGGATCAAATATTGCCGTTGGACTTATTATGGTATTTGTTGGCATATTTTTTGGCATTCTGGCAGTGGTCTCTTTTGCCATTCTCATCAAGGTATACAGAAATGATTCAAACGTTGGACAGCATCTTTGCATGTATAACTAGATTAGTAGTAGCTATATGTTGTTGTTTTTTTTATCTCTGTGGGAATCCTCTCAATTTTGGTTTTGGTGTTGTAACTAACCATTGTCTCTCACACTAACATGGTAATCAAGAGTTTTCAGCTTGTTTCAACATTCCTCAATTGTACAAGATTAAAGAATAATTTTTTTTAAATCCTCGCATTCTATATAGTTAAAACCTCGCAATTTATACAGTTTTACAAAAATAAATTGCAACCGTTTCCTTTGTCCTTTTCAATCAAAATGGTTCATTCTTCTTTAATTTCTTTTTTGTAAGAATAATAAATAAAGAATTTTTTTTATTTTTAGCTCACCATTTAAGAAAATGGAAAAATATTAATTTAAATAATAAACAAGTTTTCCATTTAGAAATAATTGTATTGGCAAAAAAAAATAATTAAAAATCACGATTTAGCACTGAACTGTCCATCAAAGTTTAATTCTTCCTTCAAGATAATCTTATGTAGACTGCCATAACCAAGCCAATCTAATTGCCATTAAATCTGTTCGCTTAAGAAAAATGAGACTACTAACCAATATTTATATTATCCAGGTAAATAAATAAATTGCCATTCATTCAGCGTTTGATTTCCTTATCATACTTAAATACTTAAAATCAAAGGAAAAGGCTTATTTCGTGTTGTTCGCTGATTGAGGTATTTAAAATGTGTTTTTTTTGTATGTAGTGGGATAGCTAGGTTTAGTGGCGTCTGGATAGGCCAAGATTTTTGCTGCCTCTTTTCACAAAAAAACTGCAGTTGGTCAAAAATGCTGTCTCTTTATATATAAAGAAGGGCCCAAATGGGCGGGAACACCCCCCTCCTCCCCCCTTTCACTACTGCTTGTATGGTCATATTGCTATTTATTTATTACCAAGTGTGTGTCTATTATATTAAGATAATTGATTTAAAGGGGAGAAAAGATGAAATAAAAATACATTGTATTTGCTATTGAACTTTGAATATGACTCACTATTCATTTTTTCCCAATGTGTGTGTGGGGGGGGGGGGGTGGGGCTTAATTAAGGGTTAGTAAAATCCATTATTTATCTAAAAAAGATGACAATTCTTGCCGTGACATATACTGAAGTATTTGTTTTACTAGATTTGTGTTGAGCAAAATAAATGCACAATATAAATTTTTAGAATGATTGGAAAGTTTGAAATCTTAAAATCTTATTTTCATATTTATTATCTGGTAATAAAAGTCATGAATCTGTTTAAAATATATTTCATCTTTAGAGACATATATCTTTAGGCACACATTTGAGTAATTATAGCAGTGGTTTCCAAACTTTGATTAACTCCACACACTATTTAAAAAAATAATATTGCCTCAACCCAAATAAAAAATTCCACTCCACCACCCCACCTATTTTTGTGTAATTTCCCTCCTACGGATTTGTGACTCCAGTTTGGAAACTACTGATTTAATGCTTGTGGGTTGTAACTACCGGTCTGATCTAAGTTTAAGACCTCTGTTGATTTGTATGAACAGAGGCTGGATCAATGGGCTGACGATTGTGACTAAAGATGGAAAAGCCGCAGCTGGAGGTTTTATGCTGGTTATAGCATTTTTTTTTACAGTGGAGGCTGTTGCATCCATGTTTTATCTCATTAAGGTAGGAGAAATATCCCTCCTAGACTTGTAAAAGTTTGATTGGAATGTTCATTGTAGATGCACAAGTTTACTATTATGCAATCCCACCTCTGTACCCGTATATGCTTTTAACATGTTGGTCATCTTCATGGGCTTCTCAAAATACAAAGGCACACATTCACATCCTGGTTAATTAAATAACTGCATTAAAAATATGTTAGAATTTTGAGTATAGATCATATTATTGAACTTATTGGAGTTAAGTTATCAAAGCTTCTTTTCTTTACAAGAAATTGTAATAAATTTAAATAAATAAACCATGATCTTTACATATATTTATTTAAAATAATTTTTTAAATATTACAACTTTTAGTAATGGTCAAGTCATTATTGCTTACTGTTGCCTTTTAGCTGAAGATTAGCAACATTTCATGCATGTTATTTTTTACCAGGCTTAACTGGTAATATTTAGTAGTTGTGACATAGGCTTTTTTAGAGAATAAGTATACTAACTGTCATATCACAAGAATGAAAGCTATAGGGGAGTAATTTATATATTTTATGTACATCTATCTGCAACCAGCAATATTTTGCGATGACTATACCTTTTATAATATAGGTGAATTTTTTAATGTTATTTTTATTGTTAAGACAGTTTGAATTGATTCAATTTTAAAATGATAAGAGATACAGACAATTAAAAAAAAAATCACATTAAAGAATGTTTTAAAATAATCAAATCATCATTCTTGCCAAATTTGCTAGTGACTAGCTATTTGTTTGTTACATTTATGCTTTGAAAAATGTCTGAAAGTTATACATAATTGATAAGTATGAAATTACTGCAGATTTTTTACCAGCTAAAGGTTTTTTTAAGATTGCACTCTTATCAGTGTGAAAGTATTTCTGATGAAGATTTCTTTCATTGCTAGGTGCATCGCATTTACAGAAGCACCGGTGCTAGTTTCCAGAAAGCTCAGGCCGAGTTTGCTTCTGGCGTGATGAAGAATGAGGCTGTTCGAGGTGCGGCGGCGGATGCTGCTGCCGGAGCTGCCAGGGGTGCAGTGTCTGGCTACGGCAGTGAGAATCGCTACTGAGATGATCATTAAAGAGATATGTTGTGCAAAGGTCACCGGGCTGTAAGGTCTATGATATACATGTGGAGTGGGCCTTGGTACAATTTTATAATTTAAAAAAAAAGAACATTTCCAATATTCTCAATTTAAAAAGAAAAAAGTTTGGTCAAGTTAATTTTTTTTTCTTTTGATAATAAGAGATAAATATCTTTGGGTGTTTATTTCAATATTTTGAATGAGAAATTATTTTTTAACATGGTTTTTACTCTTTATACCCCACTAAAACTTCACTTTAAACATTAACATTCTAAGGAAGTTTTTATTAGTTTTTATTTTATTTTTATTTAATTGTGATTATCAGTAAACTGCATTTAAGTCAAAATACATCTTTAACTGATGTCAGTCAAAGTAATGTTGAAAATAATTTTTAAAAAATTTAACTTTGGAAACCAAAATAAAAATACTTTAGCCAATTTCAAGAGCATTGTGGAACAAAAGCATCACACAATTTTCAAATAAACTAATTAGATACAAATGTATATTTTTCTATAATGTATGTTCCAAATAATAATTATTTTAGAAACCTATTATTGACAAGGGGAAATAAAATGTGGTGAACAATGTACCTAATACTAGGATTTATTTGATTGTTTCTTTTGTTAAATACCTGGGATTATTTAAAGTCTTATTATTCTTTTATCATCTATGACCTTTAGTTATGTTTTCTTGAAGAAGATATCACTTTGTAGATACGTTATTAATTTGTTTGTGATTATCATGTACTTTTTGAAATCATTTGAATGAATGCTCAAGTAAGCTGGTATTATAAACAATGCACATATTCATTTTTTTCCCTTTATAAATGAAATACAGTTTTTTTACCCCCTTTTTTATATTTAAAATGATAATTGTTTCATCATTTTAAATCTTCTATTACTCTTGACTTAAGCTGTGTTGGTTTATAAATTTTTTAATACATGTCTTCATTTTAGACATCCATGATAAAAATGTGTCTTGGTTCCGCTAATATTTGAGAGCTTTAAATTAGCTCAACAGTTTAGTCTCATCGTTACTTTTAGGTGGGTAGAAGTTTTTTCATCTGGTATGAATTGTAGCTAAAAAATACTACCTACATATTTCTCTGCATCAGAAATAGTGTGAATACTATTAAAATTGAAATAGTTTTACTGAGCCAAATTTTCCCCACTGACTAAATAGCTGTTTAGCTCAGTCAGCAAGTCATCAGGCGGAGGTAAGAGTTTGATCCCTGTTATGAACTTTTTTTTTTGAAAAGCTTTTTTTTTTCCCTCTTCAAAATGTGTTTCTTAAGCAGTTCATTGTTACTAAGATTTCCTTTTCTTTTTTTTTTTTAGAAAACAATGCTCATGTGCAGAAGAAAAAATTGCAGAGGTGTGACTTTTCCTTTTTAAAATATAAAAGTCACAGCTCTGATTATAAACCTCGGCTTTTGCCATTCCTTTAAAGATTTGAGGATTTTAAATATCTTAAATTGCATTTTGGCCCATTGAAGATTGGTGGATCCTTAATTTAGCAATATTGAAAGGTACCATATGTAGTTCAAAACAAAATAAACATATTTTAAGTTAAAATGTAAAAGATTTATCAGTCAGGGAAACTTTATTGCATCTAATATATTGCATCTACTAAGCAAATTAAAATATTTCCAAATAAATGTCATCCATTGAAAAATGTACGCTTAGATATTCATTCTCTCAGCCAGTGTAAAAGAAAGAGGGTACCAAAACTGTATTTTTTTATTTTTCTATTGGATATTCTTGGTTCTTCAATACTAAGTTTTCAAATGTGAAGAGTGTCAAGTTTAGAAAAATTAATTAAGAGGTCACTTTCAAAGCATACAGTTAAGCAAATCCAAACAATTCATCTTTGTATTTCTCATTGACATATAAATTGTTGTCTTATCCTTACTTTCATAATGTCTATCTGCATTCCAGGTCTACCATAGAGCGTGTGCTTAATACTTCATTAATTAAGTAGTTTAAATGTTGGCTTTAAGTCCTAGGGACTAATTTTTTTTGCTAAGTTAGATTTATTATTTTATATTTTTTAACTGAAGTAGACTGAAAACATCAATGTTTCGGTACATTTAATTATACAAGCACTCTTTAACCTGATATTCAAAGTTTGAATTTGACAATCAGATTTTCATGGTTGTGGCCAATAAGAATTAAAATTCACCTCAGTGTGTGGAGAAAAAACTAATTTATATAAAAGAAAAATTATGCTATTATATTACATCTAGGCATTTAAAAACATGCATATTTCCACCTAAATTGTAAGTAAAATTTGACCACCTTTCTGCTGAACAAATAGCTGATTGGCTTATTTTTAGAAGTCATCTCTGCCTCTAAATTTAAATCAATAATTCAGGATCTGCAGTTTTGATTTGATGCTTCACTTGGCAAAGAATTAAAAATAATTAAATTATATTCCCTTTTTTTTATCAAGACTTGCAAGCTATCATTCTATCATCATATCTTTTTCAATCCAAGATTAAAAGAGTGTTTATTTCTTTGCCCCAGTTGTAAATGTCCAGATGTGAAATGTCTGCTGAAGAGCAATAACTGAATAAGGTAAAGGATTATAAAAGAGAGCAGAATTACAAAACAGAAGCTCATGACTCGGCATCATCCAATGAGTCATAAGTAGAAAATTGTAATTAAAAAAACAAAAAAACAGTATACTTACTGTCAATTGTTTAAAGTAAGACATAAATATAAATATTGAGTAATTAACTCGTTAAAAAATTTAACTTATTTTGTGAGTTCCATTCGCATGTCGTTTGATTGCCCACCCCTGCTATTTCAAGAAAAATAAAAGTGGGTATGGGAGACCAACAAAAAAAAAAACAACGTCCAATGTGATTGTCTTTTAATTATTATTTTTTTTTTTTCTTTAAAAAATTATGATTTGTCCATGGCTAGTTTTTGTGAAAGAAAACCTTTGAATTGTTGAAACCCTACATATTTTAATTATGATTTTTATTTTTATTGGCTGATATGACTAAATAAATGATATTCTTGATTTATTATTCAGATAGGTCAGTCAAGGTATTTAGTATTGGAGATATTTCATCTGGTAATCAATTAAGGAGGCATTTGTTAATGAATTTATAATTTAGAACAATTACAATCATTATTTATTTAATAAAATCAATGAAATTAAGCCTGATATCTCCACAGCACCAGTGCCCCCTTTTACCTCACTGTAGTTTTCTAATCTTGTTAAAATTTATTTAAAAAACAAAAGAATTATCTTTGCATATTTGTTACTTATTTCATTTATCCCCCATGTTACTTTGAACTCATTCTAAATACTTCTCTATTTTGAAACAACAAAAATAGTTTTAATAAGATACACAAGCTGACACATGTCTAAAAGGGAACTGAACTCATATTATTAGTCATTTCAAACATTGTTCCATAAGGTTAACATAACACATTTCATACTGGTAATTTTTGTTTAACCACAAGAATGAAAGGAATTAAAGTTTTTTTTTAATGTGTTATTGTTATACATAGGTTTTGACACATTTCAAGCTTCCATCTAAGTTTTATTTTCCATCTCTGTTTTGAGGAAAACATCAAATCAAAGAAAAAACAATCATCAATTAAATGCTGTTTTATTTTTCAATAGGCCAGCATCTTTGTTACATGTGTAATTTTGTGTATCCTCATAACAATTGCTTACATTTCTTATCCTATAACTATTGAATTATTTTGCTTCTGAGATATTCATGTCAGTCATTGTGACCAACCCCATTCCTCTTTCCTTCAGCTATCTTGTTGGAGATACTTTATTTATTTAAATGGATGCATATGCTCCTGTGAAGTCACTATAATGCAGACTTTGGAGAAATTGTTTCAGAACTGTGTCGGATATTGAATTATTCTAAATTTTGTCATGAGAAAATGGACTGCATTCATTGGTTTGTGCAATTATGATTGTATTGTAAACGAAAGGTTTCTCTATAAATGCGTTACTGCAGATTTCTATTTTAGTTTAATTTGATTATCTGAGCTATCGTTAGTATTCATATGTCCTCATTTTGGGGTAAATTTGTTCAAAATCATTTAAAAGACTGGTGTAGTGCCATTTCCTAGAGATTTAATAAAGGAAAGAAAAAAAAGCTCCATACTGATCCTCTCGGAGATCTGCGTTCATAGAATATATGAATCAATGATAACCCACATTCAAAAATTTTACAAAACATACCAATTTCAAAATAATATGCTGTTTTTCAACCACAGAATTGTATTATTTATCTATTTCTTTTTTCACTGGCTTCATTATTGACTGAAAATTCAGTGAACCAGGAGGAAAAGTTTAAAAAGCTATCGGAATTAATTAAGGAAACACTCAGTTGTTGGGAGTGAATTTGTCAATTTTAAACCTCCAGGGAAGCATTTGGTGATACGATGAGAAAAAATGGAGTTGACTTATTGTAAATATATGTAGATCTACAATGGGACCACACATTTATTTTATATTTTGAATATTGCTTGCGTAAATAAAAAGCAGTCAAAACAATTCACACGTTTTCGGTTGCTGCTGGGAGTTGCTTGATTAAATCCGTATTAACACTAACACAGTTAATTCATTTTCTTTACATATCCTGGTTCTACCTATAAAATGAATTTCTAATACAGTGGCAACCGTATTTTTTTAATAGCACAAAAAAAGCCTATTTTTCTGTTCTCTAACTGTAAATGATGATTAAGTTTTAAAAAGTGTTTTCATGATCTATTAGATTTTGTTCACATAGAGCTAGTTTCTGTTGACTGTCTGTACTGAATGTGTGTCTAAGCCGTAATATTCAAAATAATTATGATTAGATATTTTGTTGTGAAACTTTGTCTGTTCATTTCTTCAATATTTATATAGTGTCAGTGCTGCTCCAAAACTAGTGGCTCTTTTGAACTTGGGCTAGTGATGTCTATAATTTAAGTGCTTGGTTTCCAGTGAAGACATTGAAATAACATTTTTGTCATTAAATGCCCTGTTAAAAGCAAAGATTTTGTCTCGATTTATTTTTTACTCTCACGTGCATTTGTTGTTATTCATTTTACTATAGGCACTGTAGTGAGCAAAATTGAGACAAGGGTCAAAATCGCACAAAGATATTCAAAATATTTTTTGTTTTTAAAATAGGTGCTTTCTTCACTGTATATTACTGAAAATTTATCTCAAGATCAAGAAAGACAAAACAGCAAAATTGTCATATAAGGTTTTTCAAGAAATTATCAGTTATTTACAATGCTAATTTTATTGATGGAAAAGTTTGTGATTGTCAGAAAAATAAGTAAAAGAATGCTTTGCTCTTAATTTGATTATGGAAACACACCAAAATATAAACCTATACTAAAGATATATTATCATATTACAAAGACACTCAAACAGAAATATATTTTATCTATAGAAAGGAATGTTGGAATTTTTAAAAAAATATTTGTATTTACATATATTTTAATGGCTGCGACTATTCGTACCCGGGTATCAGAAGTGAGAAGTTGGTATTAAAAAACTATTTAAAATTTTATTGTTGAGTTTGAAAGACAAAATGAGGTATCAATGAAAGATAATTGAATGGACTATATGTTTGTAAACTTAATTCTTCAGTTTAATTAGATAAACTACCACAAATGACATCCGAATAGCTTGAGTCTAGTGGTATCCGGGTGCGAATGGCAGCGCTGCGTGTCTGGGTCCATTTTGACTCAGTGCCATTCGGATGTCATTTGTGGTAGTTAATTTTACATTGCCCGGGCATTATGAATAATGCTGGAAATCGAGTGGGCAGTTTGAGAAAATTTTTATTCATATTTCTCTACATACAAAAAGAGTATATTATATATTCAGACAAATTTTAAAATAATTAACAAACAAATAAAGATACAAACTTGTGGTGATAAAATAAGTATAAAAAATACGTAGGCCTAACTTTAAAAAAATATTAGGTATGTACTTACAAATAAATATACACACAAAATGTCAAATCCTAGAGTTTCTATTTATTAGAGCAGCTTCCACTTTGGTGATATTTTGAGTTACATAGCTTTTTTTCTTTACGGCATTTGCACTTGTCAGATTTACAGCCACATCAACTATAGCCTTGGCCCCCAGTCTTGGATGACATTCTTGCACATTCTCTTAGTGAAATCTCTGACTGAGGAATTTCTTTGGCATAAACTTTTCATTACATATTGTAATTGGTTCCTAGCATAAAGTTGATTTAGGATTCCATGTTTCGTGCCTAATTTATAAAGATTGGCATCTGTTATTTTAAGAACAAATTCAAAAATATTTCTTCCTTCAGTGCGACCTCTGTCGTCATCTCGAACTCTAACTGTGTCACCCTTTTTAGCGGCATGCGGGTATTTTGAATTAGAGGTTTGAAGCATTTTTTCAGCTTGCTTTTTTTGATTGCTTGCTGAAATCTCCCTAATTTTTAATATGCTGGCTGTTCTTTTTTTCACATTGGGAGCCTCTGAGCAATCTTAATAACCTTCATACGCGCGTTTTTCATGACCGGAGACTTGAATATCAGATGGCTCGGAGACATTTATTTATTGTTTCTTTGTAATGGAAATCAGAACTTGATTCAGATAACAAAATTGAAGGTTGAACATAACTATCAATAGAAGATAGTTCCTCCTAATTATGTTGACTTGGATCTAGCTCCGCTAAAGAAATGGCTGTCAATTAATTAAAGTGACTAGAGAAATAATAGCAGTATTTATAATGACCGTGCAATGTAATAAATTATCCTAGATTGTTGTAGACAAATACAAAATTATTAAATTGCCCGATTTTATCCGTTATTATTTATAATGACCAAGCATTTTGAAAACTGCCCGGAATAATCACATTGACCGTAACATATATATGTGGCATCCTTCTATCTTCATGAGACTATCATCAAATGACTTATGAGGCTGATACTGGAAAGGCAGTCTGTGCTGCACTTCTCGGAGGAAAAACTTGACTTCTTGTTAACTTTGGCTTTCCATAATGCTCTTTATGTTGCAAGGGCTTTGTTTCATGCAACTGCTGCCTGTTTGACTCACTCATACACTGCTGTTCGCCATCTGGAACAGTGATCAGCATTGATCTCTCACCGATTTCTAAGCAAGCATTTTTGGTGGAAGCCGTTGAGTTTACACTCATTACTGGCATATTAGTATATAACACCTTCCTATTTGAAACCTCATGGTTTGAAGATGGAAGTATATCTTAATAAAAAAACAAAAAGAGTTTAAATCTCTACCTAAGCACATCCATGTTATAGCTATGGTGACAGACAGTTTTGGGACCCATGCCAAATTAGACTCTAGTTAACTCCATTGTATATACATGTGTGTTCGAAAAGTCAATGATTCTTGCATTGTTTTAAAGCTATTTACAAATTTATCAAAAGTTCAATAAATGAAGACTATTCAGAGGTAAGATACTCGCCACAATTATGTGAGCTGTCTTAATCTCATTATAACCTATCTCATATCCGAACACCTGTTGCTATTTTTATCATTTCCAGACCATAACAAAAGAGGTATTAACTATGTTGAGAGTAACAAGAGATAAGCATAACACGTCGCTATAAAAGTGACAAAAACAAATATAAAATCAAGTTCAAACTGTTTATTCACATTCATATGCATGAGTAAATAATTTAAATAAATGGTGAATCATTAAATTGGCTGATGTAAGAAAAGAATACATAAAAAATAAGATTAGAGGGAATCACAAACATTATGCTTTATCACTATATAACAAAATACAGATTATCAAAATTTCTGTTTCATAAAAATTAACGCATAATATTTCAATATCTTATTAAAAAACAATTTTAAGATATAAGTATAAGACATTAATATTATTTAAACCTTAATTCTAAAATAAAAACAACCAAGTATGAACTGATCCACAATGAATTTTATCTATACAGTGGAACATGTGTAATGCAAATATGGATAGAATAATGTTTTTTGATGGCTTCCAAAATTTTGTATATTTTTTTTTCTTGTTGTAAAAAAGTAAAAAAAATATATACGGTATATTATCATAAAACAAATTCACTACATCTACTTCAATACCATATAGCTCACTACACAAAAGAGATTTTTTAAAATCTGAATGCAATCACCAACCTTCCTTCTTTTTTAAAAAAATCACAACGCTTTTCACAAGGAATATTGTAAAACTCAGCTATTAACATGATCCAATTTATGGAGCCCAATTATTCCATTATAGTGGAGTTCAACTGTATGTATGTATGCATGTATGTATGTAAATATTATATATATACACATGCATAACTTTACGCAGCAATTTTAAGAGGAATTCAAAGAGAAGATGCAGTGCAGTAGTATATTTTATAATGAAAACAGCTGTGTAAGGCACATATATGCTAAATTTTGTATTCAGTGCTAATCTCTGATCTTAACATTTGTAATTATGGTAGGCAATAATGTGAATGCATAAATAATACTTATACAGTGTTAATAACATATATAAATACTATTTTAAAATGTGAATTTTCAGATCCAATTAATATGGAGTTGGCAATACTTTGTTTAAAAGACAATGGGTGGAATTTAAGTTAAAACCAATTACAAAAGTAGTGTAAAAACAAGACATAGGAACATCTGGAGATCAGGAACGGTGATATAATATGTAAATAGAAGGCAGCTTTAAACAACAAATTACAAAAGCGATAGATAAGATTGATTTTATTACTGGCCAACAACAACAAAAAATCAATATGTGGGAGACCCTACATCAGAGTTCCTCCATCCATAGCTCACCAAAGACTAAAATATAATGACACATAAAGGTAGAGATTGTAGTTGTCTAATCATAACCTACCACAAGTCATACATTTTCTCTGATCCATCACTAGATAGTCTTTTAGTTTTATTATCACCAATCTCCAAAGAGAAGCTGTAGCACTCAATTTATTATTGAAATGTCATTAACTATTGAAAAATTACAAGACGAAATTCTTTTACTTATTTATGGTAAAAATATCTTTTAAAGTTGAGCATCTGATAAAAATATCACAGAGTGGAAGAATATAATAAGAGAATAATCTAATTGAATGTACCAAGATTTGCTAGCGCTAAATATATATCTTTCAAGAGCAAAATTAAAAGCAAAACATGAAAATATTACTGATTATATTCTGCTTAAATATAAAAAAACAAATGAAAATTTTTAAAAAGTAAAAACAACCATAAAAATTTAAAAAAATTTGAAACAGAGTGATAGACATTATCAAAACTATCAGATTTCTAAGACCTTTTAAAATTGGTTCAAAATGTTACAATCTTATTTTTTTTAAACATATTAAATGTAAATAAGTGCAGTACCGGTAATATTGTATTTGTATTTAGACTTAACCTCATTGCAGCTGAAACATTGGACAGAAAATTAATTAATTATATTATTATTACATAAAAGTCCATTATCAATACATATTATTCTCTAGGTATGAAAGAAAGTATGGTGCAATAGTGAGTTCAAAAGCTCGCAAAATAAAATTTCTGATAACAGCAATTTTTTTTTGTTTTGGAAATAGTCCTAATTTGAATATGGTGTAATAAATATGCATTTTAAAAAGGGGTGGGCATTAGAATATTAATATAATTCAGGGACATGAAAAAAGTGTGTGGTGATGTACGACTGGTGGGGGTGGGGGTAGGGATAGCACTACAATGGGATTCTTACAAAGAGTGTTAACTTAAATGGATGTTTTTTCAAGTAACTTTAGTAGATCAGAATTTGTAGCCGCAATTGTTTGGCGGGCTATACCTAGTAAAAAAAATAAATGTTTAAAAAATGTAATATTGCTTATTGTATAACAAAACATTGGATAAATTATTTTTCAAAGCAATATCAATGATATGTTAAAAGACATGTTCTCAACAAACCTCAACAATTATTTAAATTATCAATGCTGGTATTTTTACATAAAGAATTTTTTTTTATAATGCATTTCCACCATTTTATAGCACAAGAACAAACAATATTTTAAAATTTGATCTATCAGCAGACACAAAATTTAATTTTAACTTTATTGCAGTCATTAAACTGGTTATTTAGAGGATAATTCCAATGAATGGTACAAGGGGAAAAGACTTATTATAATTTGATTATCTACATATCATTTAATGTGCAGGCACAGCTTGCAGAAAAAACCCAATAAAGCGTAAAGGTTTTAAACAAAATGTTTAATCAGCATCAGTGGGTTGGTTAGATCTATATCTAATTTTTATGCAGCAGGTTTAAAGGAATGTATTAAGTAATTAATTTATCTATCCTCTACTTCCCTATTTACTTTTTCATAAGTTTTCTTTACATTTTTTAATTAATTTTTTTTTTGCAGAAGAACCTACATATGCTAAAGTCAAAAAATAAAAAGATTGGCTCTTATAAAAAATAAACTTTTATTTAAAATTGTTAGATTTTCTGACTACTTAGTTTTACGCAGTTTACTAGGTGAAGACCTTTCATTAAAATTATTGTTTTGTAAATCTGTTTTCTTTTTCTTGTAAGTAGTAGCTTGCTGACTTGCTGAGGCTTTGGTAGAGACAGTCTTTGAAGGTGGTCCATAAACTATCATCAAGCCAAACTTCAGAGCACTTACAAGAAGGCCAGGAATTGCAGGAAACTAAAATGTAAATTCAGTGGCTATCATATAATTTGAAAACAAATAAAGTAACAGGAGTTATTCATCTTTAATTGTTTAATTATTTGATAACAAGAAACGAGCTTAAAAATTTTTTTTTGTGAAAATAGAAATAATTTTTTTTTAATTTTTCTACCGTTACCACTAAATTTAGGGTATAAGGGTTTTGTATTTACAAACACTAAAGGAAATAAAATGATATGAGATAGTTAAGACGAAGCTTGACTGTAAATACTGTAATAGTGCTTTGGTTTAAATGGTGAATAGCGTAACTTCATCTTTACAAATCAGCTGTGGGTGTTAGAATTTAAAGATTTCTTACATAAATATTGATGTCATTCATCAGTATGCCATACAAGTACCACACACCGCCATTTAATGTTCCACCAAGTAACATTGGCAAATCACAGCATCTGGTAGACTTCTCTTTAAATATTGTTATCTGAGGATGCAAATACAAAGTCTCAAGTAAATCTGTAACAAGGGTCAAGAACCAAGAGCCATTAAAGGTAAGTATGATAATATTATGATTTGTAAAAAAACTGCTGCACTTCATGATCATATTGCCAAGAGCTACCCACAAGTATTTTTAAAAAATAATTATAATATTTAGTTAAAGTAAAGCATTATTTTATTTTTGCCATGTGTAAAAATAGAATGACTGTTAAAAAAAAAATATTGAGCTCTCAAATGTTCCTATTTTATAGTGTATAAATGAATAATTTTAAATTGCAAGTAGAGGCCGACCGAATTTCGGCTTCGGCTTCGGTTTCGGCGCCGAAAGTGGCCATTTTATCACTTTCGGCCAAGTTTCGGTTTCGGCCGAAACTGAAAAGTTGACTTTCGGTTTTATTTCGGTTTCGGCCGAAAGAGAAAAGTTAACTTTCGGTTTTTCTTCGGTTTCGGCCGAAATTGACTTAGACTTTCGGCCATCCGGCCGAAAGTGACTCAGGAATTCGGTCATTTAATACTCAGTGAATGCGATATTTAACAACAAACTAAGCGACATTTAAGAACAAATTTAGCGATCTTTGAGAATAAACTAAACGATATTTAACAACAAACTAAGCGACATTTAAGAACAAACTAAACGATCTTTAATAACAATCTAAGCAATCTTTAATAACAAAATAAACGATCTTAAAGAACAAACTAAACGATTTTTAACGAACTAAATGATCTTTAAAATCAAAACAAAATGAGCTTTCATAGTAACCTAAATGATTTATACGAATAAACTAAGCGATCTTGAACAGAAAACTAAATGTTCTTTAGGAACAAACAAAAATATCTTTAAGAACAAACTAATCGATCTTAAGGAACAATATCAATTATCTTTAAGAACATACTAAGCGATCTCTATGAAAAAACTAAGCGATCTTAAACAACAAACTAAGCGATCTTTAAGAACAAACTAAACGATCTTTAACAACAAACCAGGCTATCTTTATGAACAAACTAACCGATCTTTAAAAAAAATAAAGCGATCATTAAGAAAAGTTGCACGATCTTTAACAACAAACTAAGAGATCTTTAACAACAAACTAAGCGATCTTAACAACAAACTAAACGATCTTAACAACAAACTAAACGATCTTTAACAACAAACTATACGATCTTTAACAACAAACTAAGCGATCTTTAATAACAAACTAAACGATCTTTAAGAACAAATTAAGCGATCTTTAAGATTAAACTAAGGGATATTTTAGAACAATCTAAGCGATCTTTATGAACAAACTCACCGATCTTTAAGAACAGACTAACCGATCAATAACAACCAACTAAATGATCTTTAAAAAACAAATTAAGCGATCTTTTAGAACCACAATTTTTAGAGACCCGGTTTAAAAAATAATATTTTGCATTAATTCCCCCCCCCCCCAACCAATTTTTGCCAAATTTTCTCCTACCATACTAATTTTTAAAAATTGTAAAGCAATTTAAATTATTTTTATATTAAAATGGTAAAATCCAAAGTATTCATTAGATCAAGGATCTCAAACTCAAATCAGTGGAGGAGGATGTCAAGGCCCTCCAGATCCTGAATGGTGCTGATGGTGCCGCTGAATATGTCAGGTGGACCGTGGTTGGGACATGCGAGTTCCAAGGTGATTTTGAACAGTCCATCGAGTGGAAATAACTCTTTGCGATTTTATTTGTATTAATATAACTACATGTATGTTTACATTTTGGTGATTGTAATAAATGGAGAGAAAGAAAAAAAAAANTGCGGTTCACAAATGGCTCGCGGGCCGCGAGTTTGAGAACCCTATATTAGATGTTTATTTATTAATATTCACGATTATCTCATTTTTTTATAAAAAGAATGTAAATATTTATACTTTCCCACATCATTTTCGATGTATGCGGGAACGAATTTCAAAATATCTTAATGTTTCATTTTCGGCTTCGGCTTCGGCCAAAATTCATTTTTAACTTTCGGCCTTTTTTCGGTTTCGGCCGAAAGTCATTTTTAAACTTTCGGCCTTTTTTCGGTTTCGGCCGAAATTCATTTTAAAATTTCGGCCTATTTTCGGCTTCGGCCGAAATCAGAAAATCACTTTCGGTCGGTCTCTAATTGCAAGAGTGGTTTTTTCAAGTGGCCATTTGCCCTAACCCCCAAACCAGAAGTATAATTATAATAGACTGTCTTTGACCTTCCCTTATGCTGCCCGAGAGTGATGGTAAGGGTAAGACAGTTACCGCAAATTTGTACAAAAGAATTTCATTTGAAGGAAAACTATTGGATAGAAATTTATTCAAAAGGAAATTTTTGGAACGGGTTTGTTAGAAATGAAATAATGGGAAAACAAACAAAAAATAAATATTAAAAAAGTTGTCATTTTTTGCATTTCTTTTTTGCCCCTTCCATTAAAAACATTTATAAAATAAATATAAGAATGAGCTATGCTGACCGTAATGCCAAAGAACTGAAAAGATTTAAATACGTTCGGATTCTTAAAAACGATCACGGTTATTTTCTATTATTTTATGGAAATCTAATAAATTTAAATGCTCAAAAAATATTATATATCCGCTTTTATTATAGTGAATGTTTAAGTATAATTATTATAAATTACAAATACATTTAAAGTATCATTTAAGCATTTTATATGTGTTTGAAAGTTATGAAAAATAAAAAAAATAAAAATTCTGATCAAAGAATTACACCATAATCACATTATGGGGAAAACCCAAACATCAGTTGTTTTTTAGTGCGTTTTTTTCTCAATGTTGGAAATAAAATTAAAATTAATCATCATCATCATGTCCCTTAGTCCTTGGACCGTTGGGGCACCACAGATAACATGAAAACTATCCTCTCCCATTCCTCTCTGTTTTCTGCACTTCGCACAGCATTGCCTAGTTTTGGTCCTGTCCACTCTTTGATGTTATCTTCCCATCATTTTCTCTGTCTTCCTTTTCTTCTCCCTCCTCTCATTGTGCCCTGCATGATTTCTTTTGTCACATGGCCATACCATTCCAGTTTGTGCTTTTTTACAGTCGCCAGAAGGTCATCATATTGCCCAATATTAATGTATGTATGTCCCGTATGCGCTCCTATACCACTGATCCTATTGCGATAAAACTTTGGTAAGTTGTTGTGCACACATCTGCAAAGGTTTCTGAGTTAGGTGATCCATTTTGAAATATTCCTTTAGGGGCCGGGGGCCCTAAATTATCTTTTTCTTATATGAGCTATATAAATATAATTTCAAACAGAGCTATTGCATGGGTGGATGGAATTTAATCTAATACAAAGAGCGATTATCTTTCTTGATAATTTTTAGCTAAGGGGTTTGAATTACACTAGGAACTATTCTGCCTGGCTAATGGGAACCACATATTTTTCCCACGGTGACAATAAACATCTATTACTAGATGCATTCCACTGCTCTTGATTGATTTCACTATCTTGCAAAATATAAGTTTCAATTCAGAGTCTCATAGTGGCAAGACTTTATGGTGCAACTATGTTATCTGGGCACAGATAATTACAGATAAATTATGTAACTGACATACACCAAGCGATAAGACATGTAATCACAAAGATGATGAGGGGTGGACTCAAGTGTCCTAGCGGCCCGGGACAAAAATCTGCAAGTAGATATTTAATTTCATACGCAAATTACATAATATTAAGGCAGCCCAGTTGGTCCTATTATTATTACCAGCCCTGATCGCATGATATTAAATTTTAGTAAATTTTTAGTAATTTTTAAATTTAAAGAGTTGAAAAGGAAAAGCTAACTTGAAACCAATTTATCATAAACATAATAACAGGCTATTACTAGTTATCCATCTGAAATCTATAAATAAACAAACATAAAACTTAAATTCAAGGAATGATGAACCTACAAAATCCAAAGCAGGAAGAAGTGAAAGAACTGTAACCCAAAATAAGAGATAACTTCCAAGAGTAGGGACGACATCAGCTGGTGGCACAATTGTAAGATAATAGTAGTGTGATGAATACAATCCAGCTAAGACCAAGAGTTGAAGCAATGGCTTGCTCTGAAAATAGTTATAATTATACGATAAATTAATCAGAAACAGAATAAAATACATTGGAATGCAAGAGTTGTTTAACTTATTTTTAAAAGGTATAAAATGCCATTGAGTTAAATATTAGCCTTCAAAGATTTGTTTATAATATACCGGTACACACAATGTAATGTATCAATTAATAGATCTGAATTCATGAATATATATGCAAACCAATGGCATGGTGAGAGGTTACTTCTTGTTATTAATTAAAATGTTATGTTTCCTGACTTTCTTTATGGGCTTATTATAGACTTATGTTAAAAGAACACACATTCAAGCTATAAAGAAAGGTAATACCTTGTTTTTGCTAACAAAGTTGTATACACAGACATAGAATCCCCAAACAAGACTTGCTGTTACATTGATGAATGTTAGGGTATTGTTTTTTATCAGCAATGCATACTGGAGACTTAAAAGACTCCTAAAAATGAAAATATGTCACATTAATAATATTAATATCTATAATAAGGTAATTATTTCCTTTTGTAAATTTTTCCCACTGATCAGAAATTGGTGTGTCACCAAATTATGATGTTATAAAAAGAGATTAACCCATAAAGAGTTTTAGAACATAAAGAGTTTGGGAATTGATTTGAGATTTTTTCATTTGGGTTGAAGAATTTTAATAAATAGTTAGCATGTCATATGATAAAAAAAGTTGGCCAATAACTTATCTGTTTCAAACAAAAAGGTATGCCAAAGTCCCAACTATTAATACAATAATATGGTGTTAAGGAAAGAGTTGGGCAAAAGACCTCAGCAACATTATTTTTAACTGAATGTAGGTTAAATAAAGATGGCAACTCGACTAGGGTGGATTAAATGTTTAATAATACATATATTTTTTTGGTCTCAGTGCATGATCTAATCTGCTGACTGTCCTGTTAAGACATATCAAAATGTGAATAGTAGTATCTACCTGAACTTGGAAATGAAAACAATTTCTTTTTATTTCATCACTAGTATTTGAGACAAATGGAAACTATACTTACACAAAAGACAAAATCAAAAACATCAAATAAGGGACATTATCAGTTGTCTTCTTCTTCAACATATTTACACATAAAGGGCTGAAAAACATGCAGACAATTTATTTTCAAAAGTTAAATTTGTAAGGAAGCAATTTAAAATATTTTTGTTCTTAAATCCTCTGTTTATTTACCAGATTAAAATTTTTGTATTTACCTTACCCAAAAAAAATCATGTATAGATATTTTTTTTAAAATAATTGAAATCTTAATAATATTTTAGAGCATTGATACCCAAATGCCGGGTCCTGGCCTGGTACTGGCTTACAAAAAATGACCTGGTACCGGCCCACAAAAAATGACATGATTCCAGCCCACAAAAGAAAAATACCGGGTCACACTAGCATCTCTTATGTTGCTCTCTGATAAGTGAAAATGATGCAAAATTTAATTCAGGTATGCACCAAATTGCATTTTGAATTATCAACAATTTTCTGGGGAGGAGCTCACTGAGCCCCACTCCCTTCGCTCGGAAGCCTTCGGTGCATTCAATCTTTGCCTCACTGACAACCAATGGTATGCCAATCAAAGTGACACTACAATAACCTTTTAATCTACAAAAGACACCACCGTAGATGAGCAAGAGAGAAAGTCAGGGCAAAGGTAAATTGGTTAATTACTTGAATCTGAGAATAAAGTTATCAAGTTTATCTAATAGCAGCATCACACTTCTAATTAATACATCATTTACCAGGTCTCTGTTTGATTTCTTTTCTTTTCATTTTTTTAAGACTAAATGGTTTTAATTGAAATATTTAAAAACTCTATGGACATTCAACTCTGTTTTGTTACTTATATGCCAGAGTAAGTAATACAATTTTTTGTGATTTATGAAAAAGTATAAAAATAGTTGGGCCGCAAAAAAAGTTTGGGAAACGCTGTTTTAATGGGAATGCAAACAAAAATTATTATTTTTTTTTTAAAGAATTTTTTTTTACATTTTTAGAGGTGGTCAAAGTCAAAGAGGATGAGCACTTCATTAAGCTGTTGTGATTATTAAAAAATTGTTTTTATAAAATACTCACATTCCAGATCCCATCATGATAAAAGTAACAGCTATGGTTGACCATTCTACAATGGTTATCAGAGCTGGAATTTCCATTCTGGATATTGTTTCTCTTCTCTAACTCACAAACTTTTTCAAACTGTATAATAAATGTATTAAAAAATGTAGCTTTCCCCCAATGGATATTCAAGACAATGACAGTAAATCTGCAATCAAAATATGGCTGTAACTATAACTAAATGATTAAATCATTATCAACTTATTAGGATATTTTAAAAATTATGAAATTGGATTGACACTGAAAGCAGGGCCAGAGCTGAGTTATCTAGTGCCTGCCTGCAGTATATAAATTGGTTACCAAGAGTCAGCCTGCAATCTATGAATCATGAATAAGCCTACAATCTATTACTAAGTTACACTTAAGCACCCATCTGGGATGCAGGCCTACATTGCAGTCCCTGCACTGCTGGCCCTCACTGAAATCTGAATTAAACATGTATATCTTTGAATTCTCTATCGAATGCCTCCCCAGGTGGCTGATAGGGGAAAGCCCACCAGATATGGCGGCTACCGGGGAAATAAAATACCTGGGGTGGACCAAGATCAGTACCTACTGCCTTGTAGTAAGTGGAGGGATCCACATAGGCTATGGGCCCAACCCAATACAAATGCAGCTACCCTGAGAGCTGCAAGGGGCATCCCCCCAGACGGTTGTGTGCAGGGCTGACGACCCTGTCACGTAAAAATCCAAGTGTTACAAAAGTTAAACCACATACAAAAAAAAACAACAGACTGATAATTTTGGATTTCGACCCATGCCTGAACAAAAATATGAGATACAGATAGAAACCTTGAATGTACTTAGTTTATACAGAGTGGGAGCACTGGTCCGCCTCAGTGACGAATTGCTAAGATTTAGAATCGTGGTTGGGGCACTACAGCAGGTCAGATGGAAAGACTCGGATATCCTAAGTAAAGGAGTATACAATATTCTACAGTGGAAACAACACAGACATCTTAGGAACAGGGTTTGCAATCAAAAGAGAGACAGTAAATGCAGTCATCGGGTTTAAACCAGTGAGTAAAGACTATGCTCTATAAGGTTAAGAGAATATACAGGCAGAAACCTAGGGGCAGACGACTCCCCAGTTGCCCAAGGCTGAGATGGATCAACAATGTAGAGAAGGATTTACTTCAGTTGGGGGTTTGCACATGGAATGAGGAGTTCACTTGCAAAACCTGCGAAGTAACATCTGCTTGATTCTGAGAAAAAGCTGTTTTTAGTAAATTAACTTTATTTAGCAAATATAGCATTTATATTTGTTAATGTGACATTTTAAACTTAAATGAAGCTTTTGACTAATAAAATACATAAAATAATTTACATTGTCTTAAAAAACAACTAAAATAGTTAACTCATTTTTTTTCAAAGTGACCACAAATAATGATTATTATATTTGTTGAAATGTGCCCTCTTTCATTTGTGTTCCTTATTAAATTTGTTCACATTCAATCATAAACTTTATGTGGTTGTTAGGACTTGTCAGTCATCGATCATTGTAAAGTAGGCTCAAATTAAATATTATTTAATAAATAACATTAATCACATAGCAAATTTTCTATACAACAGTTTAAATGAATGTAATTTGCTGATGGATATGCAAAAGCCAATGACTGAAATAATGGAGTATTTGAGTTCAGATTCAAAGTTCTCATATAAATGTAGTGGTTTTCAAAAAAACTATTGTGAATATTTATTTTGTGTGCCATGAAAGTTTCACAGGAGGCAGAAATAAAAATTGATGTATGCTTAAAATTGATTTACTTTTATCTTAACTGATTGCAGTACACACACACTTTATTTTCCTAAGATAAGTTAATAAGTTTGTCAATAAAAATAAGTTTTGACCTAAAAATACTTAGAGTTATTCATATAATTCAAGGGTCTGCAAGGTATGACCGCTGACCATATCCAGTCCACTGACATGCTTAATTTGACCCGCACAACTTTCTTGGAACTGGGTTTATGTTTTTGTAAAATATACAAATTTTGTGAATCATTTTCTATACAAAATACTTACAAAATTGATAATTTAATTGTCAAATTGTCTAACTTTAAATAATAATATTCACAGCAAATCAAACAATTATTTTAAAATTATGTCAGTGTAAATTAGTTTATAAAACTGTTATCAGACCAGTAGTAACATCATATGCTGGTGAAATTTGCAAAAGCAGCAGAAAACCTATTAAACACATGGGAGAGAAAAGTTCTCCAGTAAATATATGGACCAACAAAGGATAAATATGGATGGAGAATATGAGCCAACCTGCCAACCAGAAATTGTATAGACTATATCAGAATCTCAATCTAGTAGCAGTAATAAAAAAAAAGGATAGGCTATGCTGGGCAGGACACATAGAGAAAATACAAATGACAGAGGAGTCAAGAGCCTAGAGGGTACATCACCAATACCCCAGGATAAAACGGCTCAAAGGCAAAGGCAGACCTAGACTTAGATGGATGGATGATGTTGGAAAAAGATCTATAGCAGCTAGGAATCCAAGCATGAAAAAGAAAAGCACTAGTCACGTCTGAGTGGAAGGAAGTGGACAGGCAGGCCAAATCCCTACATGGGCTGTAGCGCCAGTGGGATGGATAGAAGTTAGTTTTGTTGAATTAAATAGTATTTGACAAAGACAATTTGCTTAGTCCAGCCTTGAAGTTAAAGACAGAGATGAAAATAAAACGAACACCACAAAAATCAAAATATGCTACTGCATCTAACTCTAGACTCTACATTTTTAGTTATCTGGCAACCTGGTATATAATATTTACAACACTTTAACTTAAATAATACTGACTAATAGAAGTGTACTACTACTAAGGTCTACTACCCTTCAAAGTATGCCTACTAATACTAATATATATATATATATATAAATTGACTGTATATTACTTTATATATTTATAGTAATATGATTTTATTTTAAAATGTAACTGAAGTTATACAATAATAAAAACATAAATTATGACATATAAATATAATATAATATATAAAATATAATACTATTTTATTATGTCATGTTATTTATGTAATTAAATTAAATTTAAAGAATATAATTATTACAAAATACAATTGACAATATCAATCATTGAAATCATATAACATGACATTGACATAGTACATGGAAAGACTCAAGACGACTAATACCAATGCTAATACTGATCTATTTTAAAATAAAAATCTAAATAATATATTAATTATTAAAACTAATTATAATTTGTCAATTATTGACTCAAGTTATGCTTATTAGTTTTATTACTAAATTAATAAAAATAAATATGAAATGAATCATTATGAAAATGAAGTAAAAATTTTTTTAAAGTTATGAATAAATAAAACACTATCACTGATCACTAAGTCAAGTTAACTTGATTAACTTTGACAGCAGTAGCAATTGGACATTGATCCATAAGGCATAAGGCATGACACAATGATGATCAATGACTAAACAAAATGTGGCTACCAAAATGTGAATGAGTATTCAAATAAAATTAAATTTTGGCCTAAATTTTAAATAGCTTACCGGTACTGATAATAGCTGTATTTTGTTACAATTTTTGACCCGTAACAGCTGGGTCCTGGACAATCTGATAGCCAGTAAATGTTAATTTAAAAACTGATACAATTTCAATTTAACTGAAACAAATATAATGGTCGTATCCATAAAGTTTCATATTCATAAATGTTTCATGAAAATGTGTAACGATTTGTTCCTTCACTATTAAAAAAAAAATAGAACTAAAAATCAAGTAAATTCTTATTTTGTTGCGAGCAATGCCTGGAGTGCAATTTTAAGCTGTGTGAACTGTATGAAAGTGAAGAGTATGATAGTATGAAGAGCAAGTGGCTAGTGGGAGAGTGAAAGTAAATAAACATGCAAACGATGTTTCCGGTTGTCAGTTCTGTCTGCTACTCAAGTCAAAGACAAGTACGAATTACGTAGTACGGTACTGTTGTTGTTGTCGAACAAAAATACTGTATTTATTTTTTTTTTTTTAAATCTTGGCTGTTGGCTAATGCAGAGAATTGTTGCCATTAGGGATACATTTTTTAGGGTTCAGGTTTGGTTGTGGCAACCAAGAAGGCGACCGTGGTGTGATCGTCATTCACTAACTGTTAACTCATTGATTCAGAATTCACCCTGCCTAAGTGCCCTAAGACCTTTAAGAAATAATGTTATTATTATTTATTTTTAAAAAGTTGATAATGGAATTTAGGCCTATTGCGATAAAATAAGGGGTAACTTAAATTGCATTACTGTTTTGTCTCTACAAGTTGAACATTGACATTTTTTATTTTAAGATTTGATTTTGATAGAGTATTTTTAATTAATGAAACATAATTGCATTCAAGTCTGCTCAAGATATATTATTAATATGATACTACTTACATTGGCTGTGATTATGACTATGACTCAGATGAAGATCAGACTCAGACATTAAGTTTATTTTCATATTATTTATTAGGCTATACTATAATTTATAAACTATGGACGATGATGGTCTCCACTGGGATATAATTATTAATTAATGATAATGAATGACATGGCCTAGGGGGCCGTCCATAAAGTACGTCATGCTTCAGAGGGGGGAGGGGGAGTAAGAAAGTTGATGGGGGAGGGGGGGGGAAGGCCATGTGTGACGTCACTGACGTCACACATTTTTTAAAATTTATATTTTATGTTTCTTTTTATTATTTAATCAGTGGGTGAGGTCAAGTTTCTCTAATATACTTCTTAAACTTTGTAAAAAGATTGCATAATCGCAAGATTATCTAAAACTTGACCTCACCTATCGTAAATGAAAAAGCAGCAGATAAATGATGTGTATTATATAATTGTCTAGTCTAATTTTTGCAATTTTTGTTTTTAAATTCAATCTACAATGAGTTACTGCTTCAATGAATAACTGTGACAGCTGTTGACAATTAATTATTCTACTATTAAAGTCCTTTTAATAATGTGATAGTGGAAAGTAAGTGGAAATTTTATATTTTAATACAGTTTAATAGTGAAGTGTATTTTAGATTAAATTTTAATTAGGTGTTAATTTTTAAAAAATTTTGTTTGAAAGTGTGACGTAGTTTAAGGGGGGTCAGATTTTTTTACAGTTTGTGACGGGGGGGGGGGGGGGGAAAAAGGGGAAAAAAATTGTGTGGTGTTTTTTATGGACGGTCCCTAGGCCAGGAGCTCTGTAACCATATAATACATGCAGCTCCCAAACTATTTATTTAGCAGATATAATTTATCAATAATAAAATGGCCGTTAACTCAAAAAAGGTTGCAGAACCCTGGCATAACACATAGTCACATAGGCCTATCTATATAATAATATTGATTACTGGAAATGTAGGCCCAGCATTTTAGCAGTTGCAAGCATATTTAGATTCAAGTAATTTTGATACCGGGTACCCAAATGTCTAAATTTAAAAAAAAACATGAAGCTTAAAGACATTGACATGTCCAGTTAATTAATGGAGTGGTTCCCAACCTGTGCTCTGAAGATCTCAAAGTGCTTCACAAACACTTCTTAGAAACTCCTAAACACCATTAACATTGAAGGCCTAGGGTAGGCCTAAGGGGCGCCATCATAAAAATTGATTCTAAAAAAAGCTCCAAAAGTAAAAAAAGGCAAGAAACCACTTTTCTAATGTAATTATCATCAAAATGGCATATTACATGTAGCTTATTTTAACATTACTATCAATACATTACAAAAGCAGGATACCGGTACTTAAAAAATGCTTCACACGATTAGTAGGGTTGTTACTGGAACCTATGGGAGCATCAGGGGGGCTTAACATTATATTATAATAGATGTATGTGGGGGTGCAAACTAGTCACTTTACGCCACTTGGTATCATGCAAGATCAGGGTTGGGGGGGGGGGGGGGGAGACATTCTTAGTGGGAGGGGAGGAGACAATTCATGGTTTCATATTTCTCTCTTGAATATTCTACTTTCACTCCATTAGTCCAAACAGCTAAGAAATGGGAACTTTATCATACCATGAGAATATTGCCAACTGTAAATTCTAGCTTATTACTTCTATTTCTTTATAGGAAGCAGAGAGTGGGTTCATAGGTTGCTGACAGGTTATTTAGCCCAGGCCTCATATTCAAAAAAGGGGGTAAAGTTTACACCTGAACTTTTTTATAAACACTAGTTGTGGTTAAAAGCTTTCAACTTATGTCACCACAGTTTTGGTCCTTAGTGCTTTCAATAACCTCTCAAGACATTTTCAAAAGAAGAATCATTTATTTTGTGTGTGACGGTTAATGTTTTCAATCTCCATATTATAATAAAATTAGCTGATCAATGACAGAACTTATCTGAAAACACTCAGGTTTTCCGGCAATCAGATAATGTACTGAAAATTATTATAAAATTAAAGTTGAGTTGAACTTTTAACATGAGTTTCCTAAAATTTAATTATAATTTGTACAGAGAAATACATTTTTAATATGTGGGTGTTTTACACAAGATTTCACTTTCTGAAGGAAACCAATACTAAATGAAAGAAAAAGTTTATTACAGTCAATCAGCAGCAATGAATTTAACACCGGATCGACAAGGTTATTTAGGAGATGTAATGCAGAAAACTTTACCACAGTTAGAAGAGCTACTGGAAAGACAGAAAAAGATATTAACAAAAAGGTATCAGTATCAGCTTAAATACTTTTAATTTTAAATAGTGGAACAAGGTATGTTGAAGCTTGAAATGAAAAGAGAATGTATCTGGTAAAAGCCTTCTTCAGCCAACAAGACAAAACAAAAAACAACTTTCTATCTTATCCTCCTGCTTTTCATTTTAAACTTCAACATTCTTTGTTCCACTACAGTTATTTCCTTCACAAAGCTTGAACACATTCCTTCATTTATTATCCCTTTAATTTTAAGATTTTTAAAATCATTATTGGTACTGGATCATTGTGATCTAAACCTATTTTTAAAAATCATAATCAATCAAAGTTAAATATTTTTACAGTGTAGCCCATAACATTTAGTTGAACTAATATGAAATTGCCAACATTACAAAAATAGCCTTAGAGAGAGCACTGTAATATAAAAATTATGTGGCAAAGCAAGCAATTTTTCTCTTGTTTACCAGCATGTCAAATAAATTAGGGTTCTGAAAAGCACTATTTTCAATTTGTGTGCAAGAATTTACACATTTAGTTCACTTTAAAATAACATTATAATTAATTTGTATACCCGTATGTACTTAAAAATTCTTGAATTAGTGAAGCTACCCAGTACTAAAATGTGTTAAATGTAATATTTTAATTAAATGCAATAATTTCCTTAATTTTTGTTTAGACAGTTTATAAACAACTTACCTGACAAGGGCGAGAGGACCACAAAATTTGCTGAGTTTATAGAGAAACTCATAGAAGAAAAGATAGGAAATATACAGAAAACAACTTCACAATTCTCCAATGTTTCTCACTCAAAATCTGACATTGCTTCAAAATCTGACATTGCTACAAAATCTTCTACAACAGTCGAAGTTGATACAGATAAAATCAGTGAATCTGCCACTGGTACCAATCCACCACCACAATCATTAATAGATTATGATTTAGTTTCTGAATTGCAGGTGATTATTTCAAACAATTTTTTTTTTTTTTTAAATTAACAAATTTTTATAAGATGGGCAGTTATGTTCTAAAATTAAATTTGATAAAATAAAAATAGAGAAATTTTATGCCTAATAACATTTTTATGTCTATAGCAAATGTCCATTGATAGCAACTCCATCATAAAAAAGGACCATGTGCAAAATATCAACAGCTATGAAAATGTTATTAAAAGAAGCAAAGAAACGCCACCTAATTCAAAAACAAAGTTTTTACCCAACAGGTAAAGAGCTTAACTATTGTATTTTAAGATATAAAACTACCACACTGAAAGATACTTTACTATTTCATGAACAATTTATATATAAATAATGGTACTCCGTACTCTTAAACAGTCAAGTAAAATGAGGGCAAAGAAGTGTACCCTCGTAAAAGTGAAAAGCATGTGTCCCTTGAAATTCCTTACCTGGTGAAAAAAAATTGATTTGTTCCGCTGGGAAAGACTTTTTAGGCTACTGAAGAAAATTGTACTTCTCTCAAAATAACTCACTAAGTATAAAGGTCAAGGGCACTTCTTACCTTTAAGTTATATTTATAGTCCCAGTATTTATAAACACATTTAAAATACCAACACAAAAGTTACAAGTCTGACAAGGTGTTGAGAATAGAATATGGACTTCTACCATTTGCTGTGCTTCATTATTAATCAGAAGTTTTGCGCCTGGTGATTGAACTGAGACATTACCATTTTCTTTCACAGGACACTCAAAGGTAACCACATTCCCCCACCTCCACAAAGCTACACATTTAAACCAAAACACATTCAAAAAGAAGAAGAGTCAGCAGCTCATCCCCCTCAATACAAGTTTAATGAGGCCAAAATTATACCCATTGAAGAGTCCATCAAATTGATACGGGAGCAGAGAGCAAAGACTGAGGTATATTAATTACAAGAACTACATTGAAAACTCATTTTGAAATTAAATTTTTTGTCTCTTTGGTTTTATTAAAATTTATTGATATACCAGATTGGAATTTACTATTCTTCTTTAAATTTAACATCTTCTTGGTCTAAATTGCAGGAATTGAATGCAGAATGGGCAGCAAAAAGACTTGCAGATCAAGTGGTACCAAAGATGATGACCTACAGACCAACTTCTAATGTTGACTTGCAGTATCCTTTTAGGACATACCTTAATAATTTTTAAAGTGAGGGATGTGTTAGTGCATCGTCTGAACTCATTCTATCTTTTGACTACCTGTATACTCTGAATCTCAAGAGAGTGCTTAGTGAGGAGTGAAATATGTGATAATTATGGCATTCATATAAGTATAATAATAATATAATAAATAAATTAGTAAAAGAAAAATGACCGTGTTTTATTTTGCATTACCCACAAAATTTGTAGGCAAACATAATTAATTTTTTAAAGGAACAACTCCTAGTCTTTTAAAGGCTGAACCTTTTGTAAATGTTAAGTAACCAGCACATCTCTTGCCACCCCTCCCAAAACCATGGTCCAAAAACTAACCTGAGATCAAAAGCATGAAAAAAAAAAAGTATTGTCCTAAACTGCAAAAGTTAATATTATCAGTTCTTTAAAATTACATTAGCATTTATGATTTTATATAGAGGCATCATCCACACTTCATTAATGTCAGTTAAAAGGTACCGGTACTACAGTCTAAGGTATGCTCAAATTGTTTTATAAGGTTAGCCAAGATTTTCTCTTCATTCTATTGCCCAACAAGAATAAGTGTATTGACAAATTTCTATGAACTGAAATCTATTGCAGATTTTTAAAAAAGAGTAAGCTCAGTGTCGTTCCAATTTCAGCTGAAAATATACTGCAACTCTCGATGAACCTGTGAAAATGAAATTTGATGAACCAATTTTGTTGACGAGAGTAGCAAGTAGTCACGGAAAGCTGAGAGCCCAGTGTGAACATACCTTGCACTGTTATACCTTTTAACTGATATTAATTGTATGAGCTAATAATACACTTGACTTTTGAGGCATCCTTAAGTTTGTGCACTTGTTTGCTTTCTTTAACCTTAATTAGATACAGAGAGGCCAAGAATGAAGAGATTGACAGTGATGATGATGAAAGTCAGGATGAATATTAATAACGCATTTATTAAACTATTTGAACCATGAATTAAAATATTTTTCAAAATTTTGTTTGTCGTTTTTTTAATTAACCAGGTTATTGTCAGTTTTAATTTTGCCAGTGCATAGGCCTACTTATCACGTAAAGATGCTAAATGATTTTAAAGTCAACAATTTTACAGGCTTGGACATTGTCATGATTTATAGTAGTTCTAGCATAATTTGTTTCAATCATATTCTTCTACCAACTGCTACTGAGGAGGCATCACGAGGAGTTTCAGTTGGCAATTACCTGCTAGGCGTGAGGCCTGTTGAAAATGAAGTTGTGAATCTGAGGGTGTCCTCAACACAGTTGATCCTCACCTGCTTGGTCTTCCTCTGGCCCTGAAGCTGAGAGTGCCTACTATTGCAGGCTTGCAATGCAGGTAGCCAATTAAGATGTGCCGTATAATGGCTAATTGGAATGGCACCAACCTCTTGTCTTATTTCCTGCTTCCGAATGTGGTTACTTCTACCTTCTCATTTCACCAGCTACTGACCTTAAATATCTCATCTCACTTGTGAAGAGTGTGTGAAGAGTGTTTCTCAAAGAATTTTACTCCGAGCCCAGGTCTAGCACTAGAAGGAAAGGTCACTATAATTATAAAGACAGTGTTAAATAGCCTGGCTTTGGTCTCTTTATTTATTCTTTGGTGTCTGACCTTGAAGAGGGGGGTATTTGGTAGCTGATGTGTTTGCCCTCTACACTCTTTTTATCTCGCTGTTTTTCCACCTCAGCTAAAATAATTTCTAAATATTTTAACTATTGACAGCTGGCCACTAAGTTATCTCCCATTTTTTCTGGGGTATGACCTAATGACATGAATACAGTTTTATCTTTGCTGATTTAGGATACATATCACAACTGTTTTTAGAAGCTGTTCCTAACCTTTTTGTTGTTTAGGATGTATAGGTTATCTGCAAAAAGCAATTAATTGAGTGCCTTTTCCATTCAGAATGGCATATCCTATTATTAACATTAATTATAAGAAATTAAACTTATTTTAAGTGTACCTTAAATTGAATAAGTGTATTGTTTAATGTCCTCAAAAATTTATGTCATCTCTTGCTCACTGCTACAAGATGAGGTTGGGCTGGGCATGCTTGTATACTTATATTTTTCAAATGCGCTTTCTAGATCTTATTTAATATGCCAAAGATATAATTTTGTGTCCCTTTGTTCAGGGGAGCGGAAATTAAATCTCAGAAATATTCACAGCTCTTTGATGATAATAACACACATTATGAAAGGTTCCTACCCTTGCAGTTTATTGACTTCAATTGTAATGGCAAATGCTGGGATAATAGGAAGCTGTTGTCTCTTGAATGTGACGGGGGAGGTCAGCTACAGTGTGATGGCTATTCAATGGGAAAAACACTGTTACAGTTACATTCATATAATGACACCCAGTTATGATTTTCTGCTTTAAATCACTTTGAAGAAATTTAGGCACAGCTCCTGAATGATAAGATATTTACTAATGCCAAAACTGTTGTGGCCCTTCATCGAATAAGCATGATGAGGGCACTAGGGTTTGCAATCGGGGATCCTGAATCTCGAAAATACCAGACCCTAACGGATGCTAAAAAAAAACGGGATTGGATTTTTGAAAACCGATATTTTCAAAATTCCCAGGATTTCATTTTCAAAAAATACTTATCGTTTTTCTTAGTTTCCATGTCATACTTAAAGGAAGAAATATCAATAATTTATGCAAAGTGCGAACCCCTCACACCATGTGTCTAGCGAGAGCCAACCGATGGACTAGACCTGTGTACTGTTCATTTATAAAAAATCATGGTGTTGTGATTAGGTTTGTTTTTACATCGTGCGTGTGTTGAGTGTAAGTGCTGACAAGTCGCAACGTGAAGATACAAGATTGGTAATTAAATGTCTTCATATTATTGACAAATAAGTGATTGGTATAGTCGAATGAAGATCGAATTTTGACTTCCATTAAGAGTTTGTATGGAAATAATAACACGTTGCACTCAAATCACGGGGTCAACTTTTTATAACAAAAATGTTTGATTGCTTGATTTCTTTTAATTATGCCAAAAAACCTACATGCTTAAAAATATGAGTAAATCCATAATTTGATAATCAAATACCCTAAATTTAAGAAACAGAAAAATTATGTTACTTCTATTTTGTGATAACAATATTAATAATTTACATTCACCTCATAATTGATTTTCGAGCTATTTTCTTTCAGGCTGAATGTCCCAGTTTGTCTGTACCGTACTTAGCCAAACGTTTACACGAAAATTTAAACATTTAAAAAAAAGTTTTACACATCAAACCAATTCGATTTAATAAATAAATTTTTGTTAATGGTTTATTTTCCCTTTAGGTTGGTAGAAAGAAATGGGGGACCCGGACAAAAATTAAGCTAAATATGAAAAGTATATGAAACTATCGAAAACAAAAATATCAGTTTGGTATTATTTTTTTAAAGCTATGGACAATCTCTCAGCTAAATGCATTGGATGTAACAAGACACTTAAAACATTGGGAGGTACAACTTCAGGCCTTCACTGTCATTTAAAGTCTGCACATTCCGGTGATTACTTGGACGTATTTCTAAGGCCAGATTGCGACGACATATTGTGGATATTCAACATTTTGGTGACACAGTGGATTCCTTGTTGGAAATATGTATGAACAATGAAATTGAACGTCTTGGATCTGAGCATGATGAACTTGAAGATACACTGCCGCTTAAGATACAATTAGAAATTGAAATACAAAAGAATCTTTAGGCTAATACTTCCAGACCAACGGATGGAGACATTGATGCATTGGTAAAAATAGAAATGGCTTTATTTGAGAATGGTGGTTCATAATATAGGAAAGTATCTAAAAATTAGAGTATGATAGCCTCAGGTATATTCCTCCGACCAATGTGGAGTCTGAGCCGGTTTTCTTGTTATCTTACTTATGTAACCACTTGCAGTCAAAGTAAGTTACCAAATATTAGACACGTCAATTTTACGATCTCATTATTTAAATTTGACCAAAGATTAAAACAACACAAATTATTTTAATATCTGATTAATAAAACTATTTAAAATAAAAAGTTAAGACTATTATTTTTGATTGTTTGATTAATATCTAAAGTTAAACATTTGTGTTTTTGTTAAAAGCTTATACAAATCAAAATGTGATATTTTTTATTGAATGTTTTTTTCATTGATAAATCCTCACCTCTAATCTTGACTAAAAATTCTCTAAATATCGGGATTCCAGTATTTGTAAACTTCATACCAGTTTTGGCAAAACGGACCGGTTTTGCTACCCCTAGAGGGCACTAAAAAAGTAGATGTATGTTTGAGAAAGTTTACACAAAAACGGAAATATCTCAGGTTGGTTCAGGAAGAAATTAATAAATCCATCTTGTGGCATAATAACATGAAGTTAAGTGCACTATATAAATATTCAGAAATTGTTGCTTCTGATGCAGACCTGTTTACCCTAGAACTCCTAAAATGGTACAATATCATCTAAGATTCGTGCATAACCATCATAAAATCGTACAAGACCATATATTGGAATGGTAAATTAACATACATATAATATTAATGATACAGTATAATGGATACAATAACTATTAATGGTCTCTGCCGAAAGTAGATGACTGCAGTTTACATATTTATATATAGTGCTTTATTGCAAATAAAAAGGTGCCCATCTTTGCAAATGTGATAGATGAAGACGGGTTGGAGGAGCGTAACCTGAGGACGCCCAATGAAGTTATCTAAGTTCCACAGCAGAATTTTGTTAAAAATTCAAATTCACGGATGCACTTTGGCTTTGACGTTTACCTGAATACAATTTTGCATAATTCTACATTTAATAGGAAAACAGGTTCCCTTTACCTAGCCATATTTATAAAAATCCTTCAATTTTATTAGTTATAAAAAATACTAAATAGTAAAATTTTTTGTATAATTTATAAGTTATTACTTATTTAAATTACATCCTATTTTTGTTAAAGTAGTCCAAATAGGGGCTAGTGCATTGAAATTCTGATTACCGTCACAAAAAAAATGATATATATTTTTCAAATGTGAAATTATGCCAAGAATGAAAATAATCGCTAATACTAATTGAATGAAGAAATATGTTTTTTGTGATACATCCTGCGGGCCATGATATTTAACATGGCGGGCCACCTAGGAGCCTGATTTTATTTTCTGTAAACATATTATAGTCTAATAACTACCACAAGCTGTATTGGGAGAAGGGAGTGCAGGAACAAAACAGGGATATTAAAATTGTAAATCTGATTGACTAAGTGACTGCTTAAAATAGATTTCAAATGCCACTTAATAGATCTGATTAAATTATGTCAAAATCTAACACTGCTGTTGAGAATGCATTAAAAAAAAATAAGTTACAAAGTTATGCCATAGAGCATCGAAGCAAACAGAAGCAAATGTTGACTAAATTTGTCCCTGGGGCGACTACCCTAACATTACAATTGCTGTATTTAGCGAGTACAGTGTGAACTGGCATCCCAGCAGCCACTGGCACTAACACATGCATTCCAACATATATTGTTTATAAAAAAATAGCTTGATTTCTCTAATAGTAACAGGTTTTAATTGCTGCACCTGGTTTAAAGCAACTACATTCCAATGCAAAATGATTGCTTCTAAAACACATTGTCCATAGAATGATTCAGCAATGAAAAGTGCAAAATAAGCATAAGAAACAGTCAGCTGAAGAAGCCTGATCAGTATTTGTTGAAGAAACTTATCCAGTTATTGTTGAAGAAGACTTTGAAGTCCTTGTTGAAGAGTGTTGAAAACATAATAATCTTATAATAAGATAATGTAAACTCTCAATTTGTTACAAAAGGTTGCATAAACTGTTTTCGGGGTAGAAACCATCTCCAGCAGTGGAGACTTGAACTAAAGTGGGTTTTTCCTGGCACATTGGACACAACTTGTTACGAATCATGGAACTTCTCATCCAAACAATTATGTTATACCGAACACCAGCAGTGATAGGAAGAGCTGAGTGTTGCTGGCGCCCGCAGTGTAGGATGCCATGACCTTCCTGTTAAAGAGAAGAACACATTTAAATTTAAATAAAATTTACATTCATCAATTCCATAACTATTCTGAACTCCAACATACTTTCTTGCAATATTAAGAACCTTCCATTTTTAAGATAATCTATACTGTGTTCCATTTTTAAGATAAGCTATACTTCAATTATACAAATGCAATTAATTTTATTTTAGAAGCTTTGATTCCAAGAGAATATAATATAAATGATTTAGTCCTAGCCTTTGATAAATTAAAATCCTCAAATAAAGCATAAGAAAAAGAATTTGGAAATCATTTAAAAATTAATTGGGATACTCTCTAAATAACATACTCACTTCATGGGAGATAACTACTATTCCTTGATCCTCTTCACCATCTTTGGTTGGTTTCATAAGCTGCAGCTCCCCATTTCGGAAGTTAGAATTAAGACTAATATTTAGTGTGATTTCTGAATTATCATAGTGCCAACTCAAGTTAGTATCACCAGCATGTTCATATTTCACAACAAAGCTTTTGTAAGAATCTAGACTACCTCCTCCCCAATTTGGAAAGAGCACCTTTGTAATTGGTTGGAGGTAATCTTTGATGAGTGGTGTAATGAGTCCTTCAGACAATCCCATTTCATCCAAGGATACCTATCACAAGCAATTTAGAGAATATTCAAAAGTTTTAAAGCACTTTCAATAATTGTAGTAAGTGAAAAGCAAAGAATTGTAACATTGCAAAAAATTATTTAAAAATTTTTACACATTTTTACTTGCAGTTGTCAAAGTTCAAAAATAAAGTTAAAGAATAAATAACGGGGCATAGTATCTGCAAACAGTATTTTTAAGAGCAAATTTTAAACTTGTAATAGGTTTAATTGCAGAGGTAAATTGAGGAAATTTCAAATTAAACTGCCTAGTATAAAAACAGAGCAGTGGGAGAATGCAGCCTATTAGAAACATCACATATGAAGCCAATAAAGTTTAAAGGAAATTCTTTGAGATTTTTCAAGAAATTCATAATTATATTCCATTCGTAGCGTGTAGTTGTAGGCCATACAAAAAGATATGGCTGCTTGGTTTCCAGACCCTTGAAATATGGTAATAAACACTTGCTAAGTATGTGAGTGCTTTTATTATTTTAAAATGTTTTTTTTTTACATTTTCTTTTTTGGAAAGAATAGTTTAATATACTGGTACTTAATGTTAACAGTAGTTTAATGAATGTTGTTGGTAACCATTTTAAAAAATTATAAGGTTATACAAAATTTAAAAAAAAACAACAGCACATACTCCTCCTTTGTTCATTGTGTTAGGTTGAGTTTTTTTAATGGAGCAATTTGAAAAATTTTCAATTTCCTCCATAATTTGTTGGCAAGTGATTTTAGTAAATACTGGGAATCTGAATGTCTCAGCATCTGTAGAAACAAATGTTAATATTTTACAATTGGTTTCAAAACTAGATCAAATCTATTTTCTATTTTTCAGTTTAATAAAACAATTATTTTAGCAAAGCATTTCTCTAAGTTTTATGAATTAGGGATTAAGCATTTCTTTGTAAATATTTTGTCTTATGACTGATCTGATTCTTTTGCCCTGGCATATGCAATGCAGTAGAATACTAGCAATGTAAAACTGGGTATTTACTAAAATTTATATTGATTTATTCATCTGAAGTAAAAGGAAATAATATGTAAAAATTGTATTTAATTACAGCTAAATCATTCCCAAAAAATTATAGAACAGCCATGGAGAATGTTTGAGGTGAATAAATCTGTGTCATTCCGCTACATTTATTATTTAATGCTCCAAATTTATGTTCAACAAGATATTGGTAGCAGTTAAAAAGTGTTTCATATTAGGGGCACCATCATTTTTCTAAATATCCCATTTAATCATGAAAAAAAAGAGAAAAGGCAACTTTGATTATTTGTTTTCATATTCCCAAATTCAAATGAAATGATTTAATGTAGAGGCATTCAGTAGAAATAAAATTTACAGCATGATAAAATTTTTTTGATGGTTTTATAAAATACAATTTAATCAAGAAATAAGGAGTACCGGTATATAGATTATACATGTAGTTGCAGAGATATTCTTAAATTAGTATGTTAAATGTTTAATTAGTGAATCATATTTTAAAATAACCAAACAACTATGCTACCTGTGATGTTGCCACCATTATCTATGATATGAGACATCATCTCTTTCCTCAATGGTCTGTTTCCTTCTAGTACTAAAAGTTGTTGTGCCTCTTGCGCTATGGCTGTAAATCTGGAATCTAGCATGTTAAAGTTTAGTTTCCAAATGTGTGGATGAAGTTTTTTATACTTTTTTTGTATGGTGATGTAATTGTCAAGAAATGTAGCATGGTAGTTCCTCCTTCTAGTTATTTCTTGGTGAATCTGAAAACAAATAGCAATAACATTTTTTTCCTAAGTATTTTTTTAAAGGAATGCTTTTAAAAATGGATGCTGGAGTCATTGTATTAAGCCTAATACAAAAATCAGTGGAAAAGTCTAAACATTTACTTGAGGGACATTTTAGTTAGCATCAATGCAAGATTTGGTAGCTAAAAAGCAGTATTCCTTTTAGACCGACCGGTATATTATTTTGAAAATAATTAAAATTAAAAACTCAATGATTAACCAAGAGTAAAATATGAAAATCTGTTTAAAATTTAATAACCATTTTCAATGAATTTTGAATACCTCAGCCAGTTCCTTATCATACTGCTTATCCGTGGAACAGCCTTTTAAGCGAAGGGCCTGAAATGAAATATTTAATTTATTAAAAAATGAAGAAAAAACAGAAAATCTCAAGGTTCCTCATTTTGAACTTTGAAAATGTGCACTTTTTTCTTTGAAACTAAATTATCAGGATATGAGTAACATTATCATGTAAGGAACATATATATTAGAAAAAGCTAAAACCAGGTACAAAAATAAAAGAAAATCATAACAATTGCATGGTTTAGCTGAACAGATCTGAGAAGCAAAAGCTCAACCAGAAGAGAATAATATCTCTACATACATCTCTGTACTGTTCCTGAAATTGTCTATCACATTCATATGTAATATGAAGTTTATATTTCTTGAGGAAGATATTTTTGTTGAAAAAACATGCACAAACAAATTCTGGCCTAGGTGAAGACATCGTAAATTCTGCAAATCTGAAAGAAAAAAAAATAGTTATTAACATTGATTTTTTAAATAACAAAATCCTTAAAGCTATTACTATCATAAGAACACACTAAATCAAAATTAAAATATTTAGTTTTCTTTAAAATTTGTATAAAATATAGATGCAATGACTAAGACAAAATTTTCCAGCTACAATGTTAAAAAACTGAAGAGAAGACTTTTAAATTTTAATTTTTCAAATGGAAATAGAGTCTAAGAGTTGCACTGACATGCTAACTGGACAATTTAAACAATTTTAGCAGCATATAATTCATCATGTGCTTTTAATGTATTTTGTTTTGAAAATGAGCACTGTCTTGAAAAGTTTAAGTGATTCCTTATACTATTTCATAATAATAACATTTAGACAACTGCTGTTTGGGTTACAGGGAGTAAGAGTTAACACTTGAAATTACAATAACCAGTTGAAGAAACAGAAGTGAACATTGATCTAACTCTCAAACATTTAAAGCTTGCGCTAATCCATAAAATTGATAGGTATACTTTTCGTAATCTCTTGCTTCACTGGGATTTACAATTTCACTTCCCTAGCTGTAAGCACAAAGGTTTGAAAACACTTCCAAATTCTCACTGTTGTGGCCAGCTTCCTAAGACATATTACAGAACAGATTTAACATTTAAGATATTCCCTTTGTGGAAGTATATTAATATTTGTTGACAAATATTGGAAGCATCATTAACAAGAAGTGTAACAACAATGAAGAAATGAGAAACAGAAAAGAGCTAGAAGAACATTCAACACTCTGGATTAGATATGGTACAACACACAAAAATTAATGATGAAATAACTTTTTAATAAATTGCATAAATCTCTGTATTCTATACCAGCATTTCTCAAACTTTTCAGTTTGGCAGACCGGTGGACAAGTTTCCCATTGCACCATGGCCAGGTGCCAGTTTTATTAATTATTTGTCTTTTTATTTGACCTTAGTTATGTCATTAAATATTTTTTCAATCTGTAATCAGCTAATTCATTCAGACTCAATTAACTACCAAGTCTACTACTACTATCATTTAGCAATTTCAGGATATTCTGCTTTAACATGATTAATGAATTCTAGTGAAAGATTCTAGAGATGTCATGGTTGTGAAATGTCACATCTGAAATTTAATTTCCATAAAAATACCTCATTGTTCATAATCAGATTCTACAGGCAAGAGCTTTCAAAAATAAGTTTAAATTGGTTTGGCCTTGTTTTTTTTAATTGATAGGTTTTACACTTCTTAAAATTATTATTTTGGGACATAATGGCAGCTTACCCGGTTCTTCTTAATGCTTACAACATGGGGTATTTTTATGCCTAAGACAATCTCAATTTTCGAAGTTTGTTTTGAAACGCGACTCAGACATGTAACTTTTCCCCAGTTTCTTGCAGACAGGCAATTTAATGTTTAGGGATTGACACCCAGTCTGCGGACCACCATTTGGGGAATGCTGCTCTATACTTTATAAGGCTGTGAAACATATAGAACAACCAAATGCAATACCAAGAGATTGCATATTTTTATCAATAGATGTTTGCACAAGATTCTGAATACAATTTTGTTTCAAAGGATCCTAAAGTGAAAAGATGGCATATTATAAAAAACATCAAAAGTGATTTTTTTTGTCACGGTGTGTATAACAATGTTTCTAAACCTGTGGGTCTGAGATTGCCTGAAAATAGTAACAGTATGCTTGGGGCAGGGCTGGATTAACCTTGGTGCAATTGATGCACTTTGAAAATGGACTTATCCTACTGAGTCATTTTGCTAAGGCTGCATCATGAACTATCGATTTCTTATAAATTTTTATTTAGTTACATGGATATTTTTTTTTAATAAAGGAAAGAACCAATTCAATTCGTAGTAAAACCTTTTAAATTAAATAAAAACTAGTAAATTTAACTTATTACAAAAGAATGTATGTATGAGAAAAACCTTTATGTGAGAAAATGTGTCCTTTGTCCTTATGCATTTGCTGTGTCTTCATGTTTAACTATTCACAAAAGACAGCACACAGTGTTGTATTGTATGTCATCCTTAATGAATCACATTTTTATTACAAAACTTGTTTATGCACAACATTTTTCATTTCTCCATCTGGAGCACAGATGAACAAATGTTTTGAGGAGACTATTCTTGAACAAGCTGTGTATAATTGGCCGTGGGAAAAAATGGTGAGTCCAAGTCTATAACACAGCACTTTGTTGACTGGCCTTTGCCTTGTTGATAGTAATATGAAATGCCAGTCTTAATGGATAAGGGAAATATCTATGTCACATTCCTTTACTTTCCTCATAAATATTGTCAATGCTATAAAATTAGGCATCATCTTGATGCAAAGTCAACACCATTGCATAATATAGGTGGGTCAAGATTGCAAAGCAGTATGATAAGTGGACCCAACTTTAAGCCACAGTCTGTGTGATGGTCCCCTAGGAATACAGAGGGAATTGAGAAACTCCATGGGATAGTTTACTGCTTTGTCTACATCCACCACTGCCTCTATTGATTTGTACTCATTTACGGTTCCTGACATAATAATAATATTGTGAATAAGATAGTTTTTTTTATAAATGACTTTGATTTTTAGAGACAATGATAGCTCTCTCACATAGCCACATAGGATTTTTGTAAATGCTCTGCTTTATTTTTATAAACTGCATTCATTGGTTCTGTAACTGATCACACCATCCAAAAGTGTCAATGCAATCCCAGATGAAGCAATAGCAAATGCCACATCATTCTGTGATCCAATTTTCTCAAGCAGTAAATTTATTAATAATTGTTTTCCCAGTTCTGCCGGTTAATCAAGGAAAAGTATTCAACCTTCTTCATATCTAAGTTAATCAATAATAAATTCATATCTTGTCTCTGATTCTGGATTAACAAAGGCTTGTTTGAATCAACAAATTTTAGTGATTTTTTCAATTTCAATAGGTATTTGGAAGCTCCTGCTGATTACGATCTGAAGTTTGTATTCATAGCTGTGATAATGACTTGATGTTGATAATTAGACACTTCTCTTTTATCAATATAAGGGCCTCATTAAAAATTTCTGGTGAAAAGGGTAAATCGATAGTAGAATTATCTCTTTGATCTTTGATGAGTAAATTCTTACACATGCTTTCTCTATATTTATCCCAAGAACTTTTAGGGTTAGACTGGTTGCATGTAATAAGGAATATGGCAGAGAGATTTCTTTATTTGCTCTGGCAAAGAATGTAATGCTGCCTCTCCTAATTTAATATCCCGGTGTTGATCATCTTCCAGTAAGCTGGTTTTTGCCAAGCTTCTCTTTAAGTCAGACATATGCTCCATTTACAGTTTTCAGCGGCACGAAAGACACTCCTCCAACTGCATGAAGTAACATTTTAAGATAAAAACATACAGTAGTGTATACAACAATACAACCCAACTGCATTATACCTGGAAACTGGTACTCCTTGTTTTCTTTTTGAGAAGATTTTCCTAGACAGATTTTTAGTGTAATACTAAGATTATAGAGCCTCTGGATACACCAATGACAATGTCTTCACAAATGTAGATGGGTCTTTTTGAAATACCAGTAATTGAAAAACGGTGGCGGCTGTGGGAAATAGTGGCGGCTGTGGGAAATATGTGGCATCAATTGTGTAAATGGCTCAGCAGAAACTGTTAAGTAAAAAAGGCATTATTATCATTATCACTTGACTTGTAAAGACAGTACTTTAGTAAAGTACGCTCTTTGCCAAGTTTTTTGGCCATTCAAAAGAACGCACAACTGGCGGGTGGTGTTCATAAATCAGGAAGCTTAAGATCCACCAAACTGCCTCATTTCTACTCATATACTATATACCTTCCACTGTTCAGGTTCAATAGTATTGAGATACCTCATAATTGGACTAAGTGGTATTTTCGATTGGCCAGGTGAGTCCGAAATCCCCAGTCAGTCACTTCCCTTCCTTTTCAAAATACTGACAGATGTACTTTTATGGACTTAATTAACAGAAATATAATATTCTTTATTAATGTGCGCCTGGAACATTTTAATGTCATGTGACGTGTTGTCCATTTCAAATCCAAAGCATTTCTCAGAATCTCTGACTGAGTGTAAGAGTATTAGTACCGTAGGTCGTAGTAATTTAAGTGCCACTACCAGTGACCAAGAGTAGCAGTTGTGATGTAGAGACAGAGCAGTTATTAGCAGTAAAAAACACCCATACCCGCATCTGAGACTAAGACTTCCACTAGTTTGATGAAACGCTACTAAAACACAACCAGATTGGTACCGGTATCGCTAAATTTAAAAGCCTTCGATCATTAAATGAGATATTAAACGTTTTAGTGAAATTTGATTAGGGTAAACCACATTTTATTAATAACCATTGTAACTTTGAAATGGTTTAAGTTTATTATTATTAGTAAGTTGCTAACGGCGTTAGTAACGGCACGGCCCCCTCAACTACCAACCCCCATTTTCATTTTCTTTTCATCAATAATATAATTTTAAAATACTAAATACAATTAGTTTAAAGCCCATTTTAGTGCCCCAAATAGTCCGGTGGCATCTACTGCCCCGTCTTAGTTTTGGCTACACCTCTGTTAGTAAGGCCAGTAAGCATTGCTTAGTACTAGTCTTAAGTACCAGTGATGGTAATCATTATCATGGAGTCCCAAATTATATTATTATATGTATATATAATTTATATACTACTTATCAATTACTTATTACTTTACTTCCTCCAAATTATATAAAGATTTTATTACAGATTATGATTATGACATTAATTTTGTCAAATGTTCACACAAGAAAACTTTCCGCATCTGCTGTCAGAAATTTAGCGAAAACGTTACCATCACATATTGATGCATTCCTTCCTGAACATGAATTGGTGCAGATATGAAGGAAATAGGGAATGGCTAGTTCCAAATTGATTGTTAAGTTTTCTTTTCGCCTTCATGACTTCTCATGTTTTTTACATTTTGTGTGTGCACTTCGACTTCACTGTCTTGTGGATCAAAAAAGTTACTTTGTAGACAACAGAATGAGTGTAAATACCATTGTTAATATTATAACTATTTACATAAGTTGCCCAACTGTCAGAAACAATGTCTGATCCAGGCAATATATGCGCAACAATGCATCTGTCAAAAGTAAAAGCAGTATGATAGTTTTCTTCCACCAGGAAGCATTTGCCTGATTCTGATTCAATTCCCAAACACAAAAGGCCACTGACGTTGATGGTGCTTGCAATGAAAATACTTTCTTTGTCTTATTACTCTTATCTACTTCAACACCAAAATGGATCACCTAATTTCATCAGGGTGTCAAATAATGTAGGCCTCGCATTCCTTACAACAGATATATGACAGTTTTAACATCAGTAACACTTATATGTGTAATTAGACCCTAAGGCAGTGGTTCTCAACCTTCATAATGCAGCGACCCTTTAATACAGTCCGCATGTTGTGGCGAAACTCCCCCCCCCCAAAATACAAAATTATTTTTGTTGCTACTTCATAACTGTAAAGTATATGTGTTTTCCGATGGTCTTAGGCAACCCCTGGGAAAGGGTGGTTTGACCCCCAAAGGGGTCGCGACCCACAGGTTGAGAACCGCTGCCCTAAGGCATGTCATTGCTCCAGCAATAGGTCGAAAGTACAATTTGATGTAGGCTCAGAGGTCTACCTTTGAAGACTTGACCATCTGATACCATCCAGTCCTTGTCCGTAAACAACTAATGAAGCAGGCAAATGGTACAAAGTACAAAGTAAAGTGTTCTTGATGAGCCTTAGCTTAGCTAGCAACTATATAAACATATCTTTTGTTTTTATTTCTGGTATCAAAGAGGATAAATTCCAAACCTCATTTTCTACCTGCTGAGCAGTCGGTAACTATCCCAATGGTTTCATTTTCTGGGGTGCACGTGGTCTCCTCGTGATTATGTCAATTTTATCACATAAATAGGAAGTAAATTAAGAAGTAATTTTAAAAATATAATTTGTGACACTGAACTTAATAATTACCCTAGTGATCCTAGGTGCAGTGATAACTAGTGTCTTGTCTACTAGTAGTGCACAGATTGTACACTGTTGTCAATGACATTGAGTTGCAGTCTTAGTGAGTAGTGCATTTTTTATTGTACTTAAGTTTAGGCCTTATCTATCATATAAAAAGGCTAAAGGCTTACTCCCTAGTCTTAGCGTTATTTTAATGATAATGCCTATACTAGCTTTTAGCCTAGAATTTAGCATTTATTTTATACCACTCTGACTCAGTGACAGAAGACACTTAGCCTACATTAACAATGTTACATTTTCACATTCCCTTAAAATCATTTTTTTTAAAATAATTAATCTTCGTTTAACAAAGTGAATTTCTAAAAAACCTCTTTTCACACAATCTTCTTGCATACAAATTTCGGGATACAACAAATATAAGGCTTGACAGTAAAGTTGCGTTTGATGGCTCAAACTGTTTCCCCGTATTTGGTATTATTTTATTGATACATCTGCCATCTTTGTTGCCACGACAGCAGAAGTAAAAAAAAAAGTAGTACAGTACCCGATATGGGGGGTGGGGTGGGGGGATAAACATTTTTTTTTTAATGACGTATTGTGAATCCCATGGTGCCTAAAAATGACAATTAGCAAAAAGCATTCAAATTGAATGAAATATTGTTTTGCAAAAAAAACTTCAAACCTAAAATATATCAATCCACCTAGCCTTAACCCTAAAACCATGTGTTCTTGTGCTACAGCTTCACACTGTTGGGAAAATTTGTAAATTTAAATTTATTCGGAAAAATCCATGACAAAACAAAGAAGATTGCACTCATCCAGAAAAAAAAACTCTGAGGGGGAACAGTCAAGCTTAATTTGACCGGCTTGACATATAAACATTTTCACATTAACTTAAAAAAGTAAATGTCAGTTGGCCTACTATTTTCAGTATCTTTTCATCATGTATTAGTATTGAAAGAGAAATTTTATATAACATGTTTATCTTTGGGTCTAATATACACGTTTTTTAAAATTATTCTTCATTCAATCTTTTAACATTTTAGCAACAGAAAAGTCCTAAATAGATTTATAGAATGTCTACAATCCATATCCACATTGGCCAATGCGGCAATCAACTGAGTGTACCTCTCTGGAAAAACTTTACTCATTGTAAAACTTTTGGCAACGAATCAGTATTTTGCTCTCTTGATGGATGGCATAGAAGTATCCATATTGATAGTGAATCCAAAGTTCTAACCTCTCTACCAAAGACATTTAAAGTGAGGGAGAAAAATGTCATAGTTGGTAAAAGGGGAAGAGGAACAAATTTTGCCTTAGGTTACCATGGAATAAAATGTCAAGGGGATGATCAACTTTTAGAGAATAGTATGGAAGCCATAAGGAAAGAAGTTGAGAGATGTGACATTTATTCTGGAGCAGTTGTGTATCAGAGTATAAGTGGTGGGACTGGATCAGGCTTGGGTTCACATTTGGTTGAAATGCTACGAGACGATTATCCGTGTCATCAAATATTGTCGTGTGCAGTAGCCCCATGTGTAAGCGGTGAGAGCCCATTGCAAAATTTCAATGCTTTGTTGTCACTTCACTGGCTTCAAACTTATGCAGATGCTGTAATACTTCTTCTTAATGACTATTATATAACACATTTAAATCAGCTTCTGGAATCTGATGAATCTCTACGTAACAGTCACATTTCATTTAAAGACATCAACTCTGTCATTGCCAACAATCTCAGCGGAGTGCTCCTCCCAACAGACACTCTCTCCTCGTCAAGGGGTATCACACTGGGACAAGAACCGTGGGAGTTGATTAGAACATTAACACCAATGCCGACAACAAAATTTATTAGCTTAACACAGCATACTTCAAAAACTTTATCTTGGGAAGGACTGTCCTCAAAAGTCTTAGATTACCAGTTGAGGTATAGTTGTGCAGGAAACCCAACACATTCTCTATCAGCTGTAGCTGTAGCTCGAGGGGACAGAGAAAATTCATTTATGCGTGCAGTGAAAGAATCTCTAGACAGGAAAATAAGAAAGGGAGTTAACTTCATCAATTGGAACCCTTATCCCTTAGATTGTTGGACTGCCAAATTTAACAGTATAGGATCCAAAGAAAGCCGCTCATTAACTTTGGCAACAAATTCTACCAATATTTTAGACCACTTGAATACGGTCTTGTCTCGTTCTCGTCTTAAACTCGATTCAGGAGCCTACCTGCACTGGTACCATCGCTATGGCATTTCACAAGTAAGTACCAGTAATAATAAATGAAGAATTAAAATATTGTTATTTTATTAACCAAAAGGATGCATATTAAATTAAAGTATTAATTTACAAAGATTGATTCTATCAGTTAAAGATAAAAGATTCACAACAACACAATGCCTATACTTGCAACGTAATAAACAATTAAATTTCAGTAGAAATTATCAACTTTGACCATTGTGAATAATTATTCATATCTGGTAAACATTTGGGCATGTGCCCTTTGACCTTTTCCCATGGTGAAGAATTATGGGGAAAAGATAATGATTCTACGTGTTATGTAAATGTAGGGATCTTTTATTTAAAAGTATATTTATCTTTTGGTTTGATGTGTTAATCTATAACTTACTTAGTCAGTATTTTGGTAACATTTTTGTTTGTTATTAAGTAAATTACTTTTTGCAAAATTAATTATAGTTTTATTTCAAAGTAAACACTTTGGAAAACATAGCTTTAACATTTTTTGTACATAATTATTGTAATTGAAATATACTGCCTAAAAAAGATATGCAGCAAATCACATGCTAAACAAACAAACAAACAAAAACAAATCTCAGTTTACCATTCAATAATGCTTTAAATTTTTATTCAACAAGAAAAGTATTTCCTTATAAAATTGATGACTTATTTATTAGGATTGAAACTAATGTTAACTGCATTTGATAGGTATTTGTTTTATTAATAGGAAGTTTTCAATGAAAGTTTGGAAACCTTACAGACAGTGGTCTCTGATTATGAGTCAATGGCAAAAAGTTGAAAGGTTTCAAATAAATTGTGCTTCAATTATTTAAAACTGAAGAGAGCTGACATTGCTTTTTGATGGTATGATAATTTATTTACCTCATGTAGTATATATAATGTTTTTTAGATTATGCTACTGGAAGGACATATTTGAAACCTTTAGTGAAAAATGCAATTTATTTTTAAACGTCAGCAGTTTTATAAATGGGTTATTTAAATATTAATTGTGAGGCCTTAAGCTGTTACCTATTAGCTTATTGGTGTATATATTTATATACATAAATATATATATGCACACAGTGGGAGGGTCAACATCCCCCCCCCCCCCACCCTTTTTTTTTCTCTACACACTCATAATAAAGTAAGGTTGGCTACGTAAATAATTTAAAAAATTATCTGGCTCTATCTACTTTATTTTTAACCCTCTCAATGGCATTCCAACTATTTGATGTCTTATGCAAGTATGATAATGCAGTGCCCATGGACATATTATTAATCTTGTTTATTTTATTTTTTTTTTGGATATGGGGGGAGTTTAAAAAATATATTTATAAATACAAAGATATTGATTTTTATGCCAGCAACGTGTAATAAGATGATAGGTACTACAGTTGTGTTGGGAAGAAACAGATGGTGCTTTTGAAATTAGTTGTTACCTCCCATTTTTTATTGTCTACTCTATTTCATCACAAAACTGTATTTTTGTTTTCCTCAAGATCTTTGTTTGTTTTAAAAGAAAAATAATTCTCTTGAACAATCAATTTCAATGGCTCATTGCAAATTTGAAGAAAAAAAATCTCCAAATAAAACATAATGCAGTAGCCTGTAATTTATTCTGTCATGGACAACTGGTAAATACCATTCATCTTCCCTTTCACTGAAATATGGTACCAGTGACCAAGAAAAGACAGCTTTGATAAATTATATTTGCTGCTTCAGTGCATCTTTTTAGGCTCTGGCTTTTTGGATCCTTACTTTTATTTGGATTTTAAAAAATTTTCAAGGCAATATTTTTTCATCATGATTTTTTTAGTGACTTGTCTTTTTTCAACAGGTAAATACAAATGTTTTTTTTGATAGTACTTTAAATTAATTTGTCATATCCTTTTCAAAATAAGTTTGTTATAAATTGAAGTATATGTTGTGTAACCAAATTTTTTAGTTGGTATTGTCATTTATTATTAAAATAATCAACTCCCTTATTTAAAAATAACTATGTTTATTTAATATTTGAATTTTAAAAAACAAACATTGTTGTGTATTTGAAAAAAATGCTTTAGATGAATACATTTTTTTAAAAATTGATTTGTTTATGAAATACAGACACGATGAAATATTGAGACTATTATTAAAAATATCTTATTGTGTGATTTAAAAAGAGTATTATTTATCACCTTATAATCATGTGGAATCTTATAAACATATTTTGTTTAAAACTTTCATCTTTCAAATTGTTTTAAAAAAAAGTAATTAAATATTTAAAAAGAAAAAAATTCTTCTGTTTAGCATATTTTATAATTAAATAAATGCAATCATGGTTTCATTTCATTTTCTTATTAAAAAAAACAAAGAACTAACTATACCATAATATAGGCAACAATTTTATTTAAAGTTTTCACTATACTAATGGTTGGTTTCATGGCTCCCTTTCCAGTCAATGACCCCATAATTTAAGCAGTCTATGTAAAACCAGTTTTGTGTGTTTTTGTACCTTTATTACTTTAAACCTTAAATGAAAAATACAATTTATTTTCAAATTTAAGCATTTTTAAAAATGGGCTGTTTAAATCTTAATTGTGAGGCCTAAGCTGTTGCCTGTTAGCTTATAGGTTAATCTTCCCCTGTGAGTATATATTCCTATACACACATATATTATTATTATTTATATTTATAGAAATGGGAGGGTCCACATTTTTTAACCCAACCCCCTCCCCCACCCCTTCCGTCTTTTTTCCCCCCACACACTCATAGTTAAGTAAGGTTTGCCCCATAGATAATTTTTGTCATTTCCTTTGCTTTTGATTTATTTTCTTCTGTGCATTTAAATTTAAATACATATAACATGTTTGCCCCATCTGTGATTTTTTAAATTTGTTAGACGAAAAGCATAATATGATTTCACACACCTATTTATTTGTGTATATAGGTTAAGGAGCAAAGAAAGCATGCAAATCTCGGTGTGGTTTTTTAGACATTAAGTAACCTAGATATATTTTGAATAACAGTAATAATCATGGGCGCCCGCAGAAAACTTTCTAGGGGGTGGGGGGGCAAAAGAAATCGATTAACTTTTGGGGGGTTGGGGGGGCAAAATTTTTTTAGTAATGTTGTAATGTAGTTTTAATTTACCGTAGCGTATTTGTATGGTGAACAAACGAACAGGACATCAGCTTAGTTACTTTCTCTTTATTTTCTCTTTACTTTAATAAATTTTTTGTCTATTTTTGTCTAAATTTTTTTATCCAATCAATCCAGGGGGGGGGGGGGGGGGGGGGGGGGGCAAGTGCCCCACCTTACCCCTACCTGCGGGCGCCCATGGGTGGGGTTGTTCTTTCTTTTTTTATCACCTTTTTTTTATTTACACATCACTCACTACCCCAGCCATCTCCTCCCTCCTCATGACACAGGATATTAGAGCTGTAACTCTGTGTCATTAACTCAGGCAAACTTTCAGGTCAGCCAGAGGAAGAATCATTTGACCACTTTATTTCATATTACTTATCTTAAAAATTTGATCAGCAAATATAATTTCTAACTAGAGCGGTCTGTTTCAACAAGTAATTTTCTTATTTATAAAAAAACCAGAAGGAGCTGAGAAAGTGCACACATCTTTTTTTGCATTTTTAATTGGGAAGACAGACAGATACATAATTAAAATATGTAATAATATTTATTATTTAACCTAGTAACTAGATATCATGAAGATGGAAGAGGTTTGTTAACAGATAAAGGATTTTTTTTTCCAGAAATTCACAAAATTATTTCCCAATTTAACTCTTTCAGCCGCAACTGTGTGTAATACACCCGGAGACAGACTTTGATTGCTGATACTTGAGTCTCCTTTTAAAAATATTTCTCATACTCTACCTAGTCCACAAGGTAGTTGGAATGAACATTTGTATTAAGCATGTGAAAGTGACTTATTTTTTTGGGGCCTAAACTTTTTTTCTACTGTCCGTAGCAACTGTGTGTAACACACCCGTAATTTAATAGAGAGAAAAGAACTAAACTTGTGAACATTTTGGTTTGGTTGTTGTTTGTTGATTATTTGAGTCTGTAATGCTTGCCATAAATAGATTTTAAATTTTGATAATAAATAAATATTCTGAATGGATTTGGGTACCGGGGCACCAACAATAATAACATGTATTCAAATTCAACTTGACAAACCATTTCAAAGCAAAACAGTCACACGTACTCATGGAAAATAGCGGCTTTGCAGTTCAGTTTGTAAAGTTTTTACATAAAAGAACAGAATGTTCTTTGCAAATATATCTAATAAAATTGCTGCGTTGAAGTGTTTTGGGCAGCTGTTTGAAGTGTTTGCAAAGATTTTAAAACACTGGCGATGTTCTGCATCACAATATCTTGATGCGTCGGATCGTCTCTACTTACGGAGGGGTGAGGAAATATGCAACGTCAATATTGACTGCCTGTGGTCTTCATGAGACAATAGGTTGTCGAATATTTATATTTAAATGCCACTCTTGCTGCAATTGATACCAAGTCAACAATATTGAAAAACACAACCAAAGGCCATCTTTTACTTTTAGTTTTTTGTATTCACAGAGAACACCTTCGTGATTTGGTCCATGGTGAATATGCCTCCTTTGATTTTGTTGTTATACTACTATAGAGCACAACCTCTGGTTTCTTGCATTCAGTTTCACTTTCTATATCTGGACGATGGTGTATTGCGTTCAAGAGCAATACATTTTTCTGCTTTAAGCTCTGGTTTTTGACAAGGTCATTTCTAGTCTGAACAAAAACACTGAGTTGTTAAGGGGCAGAGCCTTCTTTTGCTCGAATCCCTTGGGTAGGAACATCTTGTTCCATTTCACTGTTCCAACTAAGGTTAGTCAATTTTTGGCCATTGGTTCTGCAAGTTGTAGAGGAATGTAATAATAGTCTGTTCTGAAATTGTGGCCACTTCCATGGAAGTCCGTTGTGAGAGAAATCACAGTCTCTGGTGATATTCCAACATTAATCTTTGCTGGCAGGGCTCTTGCTTTTTCTTTGCCGAGATATGGGCAGCCTTCAAGAGGATAGTTCGTAGATGATTCGCAGGCCCAGAAGATTTTTATTCCAAATTTGTCTGGCTTGCTTGGCATATATTGAATAAATCTGCACTGACCTCTGAAACCAACCAGTTGCTGACCTACTGTGAAGTTCTCTCCAGGAAAAAAGTACCTGCCAAATTACTTGGGAATGCTTCTCATACATCTCTTACGGGAGCAAAGATGTAATGAGCCAGAAATGATTGATCTAGCATACTTGTTGTCAAAGTCAGTATGAATAAGAAGATTGCTGAATCTCTTCATTGAAAAAGAGGATTTCAATCGACAGGGCGGAATAAAAATTCCACTGAAAAGAGTGTGTAGTAAACAGTCCCGTGCCATTTTTTTTCTTTTATTTCCTCACCTTCCCTGTTGTTGCAGTCAGCTATTGTTTGTATCATTTTTCATAAATGTACAGAACAAATGCTTCAGTGGGAGAAACTGCGTGATCTGTGAAGTGAGTTTGGTTACAATGCAACTAAATCATGTCACATTGTAAAAAAGAAAATAACATAAAGAGATAATAAGCCGAGAAACTGCGACTGGGTTAGCAAAATAGGAAATAAGTAAAACAAAGTAAAACAATTTTATTCTGTTTTTACTGTTGTTTGTTCGCTGATGAAGGCTTCCTGCTGACACGTTCGTTGTTTTGTTGCATTTCTTTTTTTCAGGTTTGACCTTACTTTGTTTTACCCATTTCCTAACATAAAGAGAGCCATTTACTGTGATATAAGAAATATGGGTTTAACCCAACCAGTTGCCAGGAATTGCCAGAAACCCCTTTTCCCATTATAATGTGTACGGGTGTGCCACACCCAGTCGCAATGGACAGGGTATACAATATGTTGCAGCGTAAAGGGTTAATCTATAGCAATTAAACCTTCTTCTTCTTCTATGTATTAAGGGCCCACGATCAATTTATTGATCATTTTGGCTCCTATGCATATGTAGAGGGGATTTGCAATGTTTCTGTGCCTGGTGTTGATGAGGACATTTCACTGATTTCCATTGCCACTTTGTGAGGGAATCATGCACTGGGGGTTTGAAGGCTTGAGGCAATAGACACAAATGAGTCTATTGTTGTTGCCTCAACTGTTCTTTTTGAAAGCTTGTTCCAGTCTCTGATTGTCTTCACTTGTTGAACCGATCATTTCATTTTTATGCTTATTTTATTTTATTTTTATGGCCTAAAACTGTTAACTCTTATGATATATAAAATATTAAGTGCTAAAAAATAGGAAAAAGCACACACAATTTAATAGCGCAGTAAAACTATGAAGCCTATATAGTCATACGATCTTGTGGTTAGGATAATCTTTGAGTTTTCAATCTTTTACTTCCCCTCTATGTTCCATTAATTTAACACCTCTCACAACTTTAAGATTTTAAAGCACTGTAGGCTCTATTATGCCATAGATTTGTGCTCATCCTTCTCTTCTTGTATATAAAGCAGTCTTGTGAAAATCTTTAAAAAATATTTTTAAGCAGAACAGTCTACTAACAAATTTCTTATTTTTTCCCTTCAAGTTTTTGCTGCTGAGACTAATCTAGAATTGCAACTTTTCATCAACTCAACTACTCTTTTAAAAGCATCTGATTTTGATATAAATAGTTCATCGAGTGTACCTTTCACAGCATTGGATGTTTTCAACATTTCTCCAACTGCCATTAGCCCTTTATTTTCTACCACCAGAGCAAGTCCTAGTCTTATGGTGAGATTTTAATCATAAAAATAAATTATCCATGCTGTGGATTATATCAATAACTTAGGCTGTAATATTTCACATTCAAATGGAAATGTATTTATTTTTAAAATTATTTTATCAGAAACCACTTCTTTAAACAAAATTTTTGTATACATCTGCCAGGAAAATCCAACACATTACTGTGTTAATTTTGTAGCAAATCTAACTCAAGCTAAACCTCTGTGTACTTACATGGAATCAGCATTTGATACACTATTGAAGTTTATTTTGAAACAGCTGGACCAACACATTTGTGGGTAAGTGGTGCAGCTTTTGTGAGTAAGCAGCATGATAAGAAGATAATGTCCACATAACATGAGCTTTTAATTATGTTTCAATCAAGTTTTTTAAAAAAGTATTGTTGTTAGTCTCTGAAATCAGACGATAAACATTATTTTTCAGGCTGCCTAAACAATGTTATTGAAATTTTAAACCTTTCAAAGAGATTTAGAGTTAGACTAGTATTAATATTATTCTACTTTTTTATAAATATTGCTGAAAATGAGTTCTAAGTTATAAATTATTATAATAATAAATGTAAATTTAGGCCCCTGGCATTGCTTTAGTTTTTTTCATCCAACATTCAGTTCTTTAAGAAGTAATAAAATTTATTTCAAATTCATTAGAAATGCCAAAAGTAGATACCATTACACAAAGATTTTATACTGCTCCATACTTGTTGACCACCTGAAATGTATGCAGGATGAAGGGAAGGAATTTGACATAGACACTTTACCCAGATTTCATGCAGTGTCTGAAACTATTAGAGAATTGTGTGCTACTAATGACAGTAAGTTCTTGGTACTTTAAAAAATTTTTTATATAGAATAATGCTTCTTTAATTGCCATTATGATGTCACAATTTTGCCAGTTATGATTTAGAACTAAGATTATTATGTGTTTTAAAATTTAAAATGAATATGTCCTCATTCATTAACTCTTTTCATTTCTCTTATACAGAGAGTGTAATTTTATATACCTATTTTCACTATATTTTCACTCATAAAATTTAAGTAGTTTTTATTTTTTAAGTATTCTATTTTTTTGTAATCATACAATTGGAAGAATTTTTTTAAAAAAGCTTTAAAAATTAAAAGATTTTAATAATTTTGATTTGTTTTGCAAGTTTGAGAAACTTGTGACATGGCTAAAGTAGAGTCTTGGGCACATTTTTCTTAGATGCAACCGCCATGAAAATGATTATTAGTGTTCAAAATATGAATCAATTTCTATCTGAATCTTCTGAGGAAGATAATTGAGAACCCATATTTTGAGGATAATTTCCCATTGCAGTCCTTCGTTTAGTGAATGCCAGAAGGTTAGTTTTCAACTGTTTCATCATTATATGTTTTCTGAGTTTTGTTATAATATTTATAAATGTATTGGTGTAGTTTTTTTGTTTTTTTTAAGCTTATTAAAATATTTACGGGTCGTTTTAAAGTGAAATTTCTTAAATTTCATCATTTCATGTGTAAATATTTGAGTACTGTACATTAGATAATAGTGAAGAATGTAAATGATGCATTTGGAGCTACTTTTGCTGATATATTTCATCCTAAAGAATATGAATTTTGACATCTGTGTGTTGTAAATTATAAATATTCAATCATAGTGTATTTTAATTTGAAAGTCATAATGGTATTTACACAACATTGGGAGCTATGAAAACTGGAAATATTAGTCAATTCAAGTATTAGTAGACATAAGCGTACATACTTCTTATTCATTTCATCCCTCACAGTATCATATATTATATTAGTTGTTCTTTTACATTCACAGGTTAAACTCATATGATGTTCAAGATGATGACCCAACAGTTCCCATTCCTAAATTTGTCTAAGCCAGAAATCTGCAGGAAGAAAGCCAGACAGCTGCAGGAAGAAAGCCAGAAATATGCAGGAAAAAATATCAACAAGGGATACAATGGAGGCAGTTTCTTCATCCTGAAGACATTTTCAAGATATTTTGTACACTTGATTTGGTTGAAAAATTATGAAAATATACCTGCTTTCTTCTACCATGAAACTTTCTAAACCTTCAACAAACAGATGTATTATACAAATGTCTTGGATCTCTTGATGTACATGACAACTGTATAGGACCCTGGTTTACAAAAATACTGGTCAACTTTAACACTACCATGGATTTTGGGCTATTGCCTTTATGCCTATAATACAAAATTTCTGACTTTATCAGAAGAAAATGTAAAAATAAAAGAAAGCAAGGGGATATGTGATGGAAAACAGATAATGAACTCATAAATGTTCAGTGGAGAGCTAATAAAATAGTCTCTCTTATTTCAAATTATATTACAGAAAATGGATTTTCTTTTGAGAACAGAACCAAAACTGATGGTGTATTAAGCAGTTATTGGTGAGACAGCCAAATATTCATACATTTAAATGATACAATTCATTCATGTGTGATGCTGACCGGTTGATAAATGGATACAGTAGAACCCGGCCTCGGGGTTTGCCAAAAGGCGTCGAGATGACCGATGATCGAGATAAATGAAAACTAATATGGCGGCAAAATATATTAACATATGCTTGAAATTTTTTTATGTACATGATGTGCTTTTATAAATGAGATGTAGGCTACATGCACATCAATTTGTTTGATGAAGCGATCGGCATGCTATAAAAATGTACATACATGCTTGCTAACAACACAAGGCATATGTGGGGGTGCCACTTTTCCGGATTATCCCAGAATTCCGGGTTTGTAAGGCTAAATATTTTTCAGCTCCGGATTCACGAGTTTTATATTCTCCCGCTCCGGATAGGTCAGTTCAGTTTATTCAAATACGGATTCTGGGTTTTAAACAAAATCAACGTGTAAGAACGCGTGAAAGCCTATTAAGTGTCAAGCGGGTTCGCTATAAATAGAACAGGTACTGCGACCTTTTGTTAGCAAGCCTCTCGCTCCTAGCTTCTTGCTGTTTCAAGTTAATTGAGTGCACAACAATATTGTTATTTCATTTCAATTACTACAGCTTGAAATAGGCATGCTTCTGTTGTATATAATTTTCAAAAGCCGGCAATTCGTCATGGGGATCGAGATAACCGAGGTTAAGTGGCTAATTTGGTCACCTTTTGTGCTCGAGATATCAGGGTTTGGCGACATAAAGGAATCGACATAACCGAGGAGAAAATGCAAAGTCATAGAATTTGGCTGTTCCACTTCAAAAATGTTGACATAACAGGGTTGGCAAGTTAACGAGGTTGAGAAAAGTAGGTTAGACTGTTCATCACCCTATCAGCACTCAAACTAAACTGAAAGTATATCAGGCGGCTGTTCTCCCTACGCTTCTCTATGCCTGTGAAACGTGGACGGTATACCAATGCCATGCAAGAATGCTGAACCACTTTCATGCAACAAGACTCAGAAAAATCCTCAACATTAAATGGCAGGAAAGGGTCCCAGACACTGATGTGCTCACACGGGCAGGTCTCCCCAGCATCTTCACAATCTTAAGGAAGTTCCAGTTTCGCTGGGCGGAACATGTTGTGAGAATGTCAGATGACCGTCTGGCCAAAAGAATTTTCTATGGTGAGCTTGAACAAGGAAAGCGGTCTGCTGGCGAACAGAAAAAACGCTTTCAAGACAACATAAAAGCCTCACTGAAAGCATTCAACATAAAATCAGACACGGAGGAAAAAGCAAAGGATCGAACTTCATGGCATTCCACTTTACACAGGAGCTCCATGCAACATGAAGTTGGCAGAACAGCGGCTGCTGAGCGCAAGAGACATGCCAGGAAGGCCCAGTCTGACTCTGCTCCCGGATATGCGCCATCATTCCCCTGCACTTACTGCACAAGAGAATTTCATGCCAGAATCTGCCTGATTAGCCATCTGGGTACCCACAGACAGAACTAGCACAAACTCTGATGATTTAAGTGGTCATGGTCGACTCCCAACTGACGAACAATCATATCACCCTAATGAAAACAAAACAGTACTGGATAAACCCTATTTTTTATTTTTGTTGAAATAGCCAGCTATGGAGGGTTGAATCCTGACATAGATGAACTAAAGCTACATAATTGTTAACTCCAAATTGATTTCACTCAGGAACTTATTGTTCCAAGTGCCTCAGATGTAAATAACACCAAATACAATAGAATACATCCAATAGTTCTGGAATGTAAAGATTTCAAAAGAAATTATCAAGTGTGCTATAAATTACGAACTCAAAAAAAAAATATTTAAAAATCCACAATCAAATGTAGCACATGTGACACTAACTTTTGTTTTAATCAAATAAGAAACTGTCTGAGTACCATAAAGTTAAAATTGTCTACTGATATGTTTTGTTGTGTGTAATTTTAAACAGGTAAAATAATAATAACCAGTAATTTTTGAACACTTTGTGTGTAGGGGTGGTGAAATTTTTTTTTTTTAAATTATCATTAAATTTATTTTTTTTGGACACATTTTAACAAATCTAATATATTTTGGTCCTATGTTCATAAATTGTCCTGATTTCTTCAAATGAAATTCAAAATGAATTTTCTCTTTGAATAAATTGATTTTATGAAAACATTCACGGTAGTCTGTGTTTGTTTGTTTTTTCTTCTTGTATATGATCATCAAAACGTTTCATTTCACATTTTCATTAAAAAATTATTCATTAATATCCTCACAACTTCTAAGTGTTTTTAATTTATATGTTTAAAAACAAGAATTTATAGAAGCCTCCTGCATTTCTCTACAAATTTATTTACAACTTTATGAACTTTAGACATGGATTCTAAAAGTAATTGACACTTTTGTAAGGAACCTAGATATGTCATTAAAAATATGAAAAATTCAAGGAATGTAAAGAGTAATTAAAATTGTGTGACTAATCCTACAGAAATGTTAGTGTAAAAATTATCATCCATAATTAAATGTGAGACACAAGTAATGATAGGATTAGTTAATACAGAAGAGGCTGATCTTGTAATGGTGACCAAATTCTGTTTGTTTCTACATTTGTAGGATTTAACTGAGAACTAGCTGTGAGGTAATATCCCTTCTATCTAAAACTTTTCTGTACTGAGCCCACTTGAAATTTCTAAAATTTTGTGGCACACCTTTCAATATTCTTATATGACCTCATACCTGAAAAAACATTAGTCCTATAAATTGTATACTACCATAAATAAATTTACATAATGCTTTAAATCAGTGGTTCCCAAACTTTTTGACTATTAGAGTTCTTTTTACAGTCAATATATTTATGGGAGGCCTTTTAAGCCTACATTTGTCTTACCAGTTTATAGTGTTTAGGAGTTTCCTGGAGCATCTGATGAGCTAATGAGAAGTGTGTGCTGATCACAGGTTTGGAACCACTGCTTTAAAGGATTCAATATTTAAAATTCATTTTGCAGCACATTTGAACTGGCATGGTATCGCATAAGTTTGCGGTAGCACAATGACTAAAAAAAACATTGAATTTGAATGTTGCTAATAGTTTGATAAACTTTTTAAAATCCATTCATCCACCCCTGTGGTGTTACAACCCATGTAGGGCTTTGGCCTGCCTCACCACTTCCACTCAGACTTAACTGATGCTTTTCTTTTCCATGCTTGGCTTCCCAGCTGCTAAAGATCTTTTTCCACATCATTCATCCATCCAAGTCTAGGTCTGCCTTTGGTTTTGGTGGTGCCCCCTCTTCACTCCTCTTGTCATTCTTTCTAAGTGTCCTTCCCAGTGTAGCCTTCCCTTTTTTTATTTCTGCTAATAGCGTGGGATCCTGATATAGACTTTAAAATTCCTGGTTGGTTTGTATTCTCTATTAATCATCATTTCTCGGTCCATATATTTTCTGGAAAACTTTTCTCTCCCATGTGTTTAATAGATTTTCTGCCGTTTTTGTTAATACTTGCATATGTAACAAGTGGTCTGATTACTGTTTTATAAATAGTTTTTTTTCTTATAATGATTTTACTTTTTGTGATTACTGAAGCATGCCCTTTTTCCAGCCATTTTCTTTTTTTTATTTCTGTTAGTAATTCATTTTTTTAAAGGATCCTAATCCTAGTTATTTGAATTGAATTAATTTTTCAAAGTGTGGTTTCTAATTTTAATGGTTTCATCTGTTTGTTCTTCTCTTAACAAAGCCGTGTATTTAGTTTTTTGGTTGTCATCTTCCATCCCTGCGTGTTAGTGATTTTAAAATAGTAGATGCATTTTACAGGTATCAATAGACAGTGTTTACTTGGGCACATGTCTGATGTTTCACAGTGTATTCAAATGGAAGTCAAGTCGATTCTAAAGATGAAGAATACTCCATGGACTTATGGAGCATTGGATAAATGCAGGTACTCTCATAGTATCATTTAACTCTTTAGAAGCCTAGATCATATCTTTAAACATATGTCATTGATGTATTTCAAAATCTGAAATTAATTTCTCACGAGTGAAAGTGACTCATTAGAGGCAGACAAAATAAGACTCCAAATTATGTATGAGCCCATGAGCCATTGTGACACAGACATACTGTAACTCAAGAGTCTCAAATCATGCGGGGGCCGCAGGAGGTAGAGTCTGAGTGAGACTGGGCCGCATTAAGTATTCCACAAAAATGCTATTACAAATTCAATAAAGTACAACTGTTACAATCTGCTCAACCTTTATAAATAACAAATAAAAACATTAAGGTTTCTCAAGAACTAGACTTCACTTTCTTCTTCCTACTCCTTGTTGCCAGAGACCTGTCAGCACTCCTTACACAGCTTAGAAACATTTGGCTTGAGTGAGGAAGCAACTGAGACCCTCAGTATAGCTTGAAAATACTCATCAGTAAGTTTTGCCCTGAACTTTGCCTTATTAAAGTTCATAGTGGAAAAGAACTTTTCACACAGATAGGGACTCCCAAAATGGCACATGATCCTTTGAACAACCTGGAAATCTCAGGGAAGGTGGAGGGCAATGCTCTCATAAATTATCCATGCTTGTCCGTTTGTCCATTCACCTCCCTGAACTTAGACTTGAGTTCAAAATTGCATTTAAGTTTAAGATCAATCGGCTCCATTTGAAGCCGTTGTTAGGGGGGGGGGGGGGGGGGGGCCCCCCCGAATCTCCCACATTAAATGAGAAAGGGTCAGCAAAAATTTGAAAAGTGGCTCTGTGTATTTTGAAGTCTAAATATGTGATCCAATTCTTCCTGTAGCTTTGCAATGGCATCAGTGTAACTACTACTGAATGGTGTGCCTGAGTCCATGAGTACGTTGCATGTTGGGAAGTGGCAGAGGACCATAACAAAAGTTTTGTGCAGAATGCCCTGACATTGTCATAGGCAACACTGACAAGCTACCCCTGGTCTTGTAACTTCTTGTTGAGTACATTCAGCGCCTGTGTAATGTGAACAAGAAAAGCCAACCCCATGAGCCATTTGGGATCACTTAGTACAGGAACAACCACCCCATCCTTCTCCATGAAGACTAAAACATGTTCAAACAGTAGGCAGGAGCTGGCTATATTTATGAATTATTGATGCGAAGGAAGATGCTGTTGTAGGGAGAATGAATTTTGATTTTTTTTTATCGTAGAAAAGGCCTTTTTGACTAACCCTATTTCTTCTTCTATATCTTAAGGGCCCACGATCAATTTATTGATCATTTTGGCTCCTATGCATGTAGTTGGGATTTGCAATGTTTCTGTTACTGGTGTTGATGAGGAAATCATGCACTAGGGGTTTGAAGGCTTGAGGCAATAGACACTAGACACAAATGTGTCTAGTGTTGTCGCCTCAACCATTCCTTTTGAAAAATTGTTCCAGTCCCTGATTGTCTTGGGCAGGAATGAGCAGCTCCTATACTGGCTTCTTGCTGGTATGAGCCTGAATTGCCTGTCATGGCCTCGTCGCTGTCTATGGGGGAGAGGGACGAGTTTCTGTTAAATACCGGAACAGTGGACCAGCCCATTATTTATCTTGTACATCATGGAGAGCCTGGATTGTCGTCGTCGTTTCTCCAATGGTGACCAGCCTAGTGTTTCTAGCATGCTGCCAACACTAGAGGTATTCATCATGGAGAGCCTGGATTGTCGTCGTCGTTTCTCCAATGGTGACCAGCCTAGTGTTTCTAGCATGCTGCCAACACTAGAGGTATTCCTGTAGCGGTTTAGGACAAAGCGTGCTGCTCGTCGCTGGACAGCCTCCAACCTGTCAATGCTCTTCTGGGTAAATGGGTCCCAGACTGAAGATGCATAATCTAAAATCGGACGGATAAAGGCTTTATATGCTCTTTCTTTCACACAGGAGTTGCCAATCTTTAGATTTCGCCTTAAGAACCATAGGATCTTGTTTGCTTGGTTACATACATTGTTAATATGCTCGTCCCAGCAGACCTCTCTTTGAATGGTAACACCCAGGTACTTTACGGAGGAAACTTGCTCAAGTATATGGCCGTGCAGTTCGTATTGGTAGTGTAGAGGAGTACAACTTCTATTTCGAAAGTGATCAAGCTGACAGGCTCGGAATTTCCCTCACTCGTAAATACTATTGGCAATTTTAATAGGGATTCTTTGATGCTGTGTCAGATTGTTATGGTTTACGCAATTATGGTTGCGCATTACCCATTAACTGACTTTTAAAAACTTTTCTAAAAATCGCACTTTGGCCATGTTTGTCTCATAAAATGCTTTAAAATAAAAACTTTTAATATGATTTTAAAACAGTTTTTACCAGTGTAATCAACATCCAAATATATACAAACATAATAAAAATCAGAATTAGACTATTCGGTGAGATTCCACTGAAACCGTTGCGGAGGGTCACATTATAGATATGAGAATGGGGAAAACGCATGGGCCGCTACACTAAACTTTGCTGTCATGTAGCGGGCAGCAAAATATCATCTTGCAGGCCGCAAATGGCCTGCGGGCTGCGAGTTTGAGACTCCTTCTGTAACTTGTTGTCCAATGGGAAAATAGTGGAGCTTATGTTGACTTTACTCTAGTTTTTTTCTTTCATTTTAAAATGTCCTGTAATTTTAAACCAAAAAAACAACATGAAAGCAAATTACACAAGACACAAGTTAAATTTCCTCCATGATACTTAAAAGTAAGTTAATTTCAATTATTTAAAGCTCATGGCACATTTCTTTTGTTATATTAAGCACAACCATATCTAACAAAAACAAAACTAACACGCCTGTTCAGCTGCGTGCCTACATTTTTAATGAATAGCTACAAGCAAAATCATATGGCCTCTCACATCTCAATGCCAGAAACACAGAAACACTCTCACTTTGATTACTGCATCTTAGGCAGCATTAAGTTGTTCAACGAAATTTTAATGATTAACTTTCACTTTACTGTTGACATTTTCTGTTCCCCAGCCATTTGGAAATAAAAGTTTTGTGCATGTGGGAAGAGTTACTGTCTTGTGAGGAGAAAACATCAAGTATAATGACAAATCTTATTGTTGTGCTGTTTAGTCCACAAGTTTGCCTACGTTCAGGAGCTGTTCTAGTGCAAAGTTTATGTGGTGCAACTCTTAACCTCGTGGTCCTAATGATGTCATATTTTTTCCACTCGGTTTTTTAAATTGATTTTTATGGGTTCTTAAAATTGAACTTCATGTGCATGACGTAATCAAATCAAGTATTCAGGATCATTTAAAGGAGTTGTGAATAAGTGGGGATGCTCTCGTTATAAAAACCAGATATTTGAAATGTTAAGGATTAATCTATCTTGTCTAAAGAATGTATATGAGTGAAACATGTTGACATTGATGACCAATGAAACAATTTTATGCATTGTGTGAAAATTAATCCGCCTTCAGATTTGCAATGTCTTTTCTATCTAATAAAATATTTAATTTAAGCTTTACTCATAAATTTGTCAACCTGAAAATGGATTATTTCTTTTAATTATTTTGGTATGCAATTTAAAATAGTGAAATTACCATACCTTTTTTTTTTTTTCATAATAAATTTCATTTTTTTTTTCCCCATTTATTTTATTTTACTTTTACACAATATTGGAGAATTTTTAGCATTGAAAAAATAAGCTATTTATTATATTTTCTATCTAATAAAATATTTAATTTAAGATTTACTCATAAATTTGTCAACCTGAAAATTGATTATTTTTTTTAATTATTTTGGTATGCAATTTAAAATAGTGAAATTACCATACCTTTTTTTTTTTTCATAATAAATTTCATTTTTTTTTTCCCCATTTATTTTAGTTTACTTTTACACAATATTGGAGAAGTTGTAGCATTGACAAAATAAGCTATTTATTATGTTAATCCATTTTGGCTATCATTCTTCACACAATATATGAGATGCATATTGCTTTTAATACGAAATGTAATTTTTGTATGAAAGCCTCAAAGCCACTCAAATGTTTAAAGGTTAATACTAATACTTCCATTAATGCAATACAAAAAAATTTGAAAGTTATGTAAAAGATTCTTAAACATCCAAGCTCAATTTGGAAATAAAAATACAATATTGCAAAATAATATGCTTTTGAGTACCGGTAATAAACATTTGTTAAACTTTCTTAGCTTATATTACAGAAATAGGAAACTAATTAGAAACAAATATTGGCAGTTAAAAATAAAAGAATTAAATAACAATGGACAAAAATTGTGTCCTAGTTTAAATGATCAATCATTTGATTGAATATATATACACGAAAACCTACAAGTATTTAATTTTAAATGAGAGCAATACTGGCTTAATGTATAAAGTTCAAAATAAATAATAAATATAATCTTTTTTTCAGATTTTTGTAAAATATAGTAAATATGTAAGTGAGTCATCTTAAAAAAATAAAAGTACCATATCCCAAAAAGAAATGTTCACAGCATTGTTGTCAACATAACAACATTTTTTTGTGAGGCACCGGTAATACAATCAAAGTTTAAAATTTATATATTTTTTCCATTCCACATTTAATTCTTATTGAACTGTATAGTGGCTCTCAATGTCATCATTGATGACATGTGCAAGATCAGTGAACTAGGAGGCAAGGTGACAGTGCAATGGATCCCAGGTCACGTCAACGTCAGTGGCAATGAGAAAGCAGACACACTGGCAAAAACCGGGGCTGCCTAGCCTCAGCCAGAAGTACCACTAACTTATTTGGGAATAAAGAACTGACTGGCAGACCACTTCAGGCTGAAGTGGTACAGGCAACGAGCAGGCAATACAACTGCCAGAGGCATCTTTTTCAGATTTGCCCACTCCTAGCACACAGGAAGCAGAGTTTAGTGATGCAAATGTGCACTGAGCATTGCGCCATAGGCACATACTTCTGGCGGCTAGATAACAATAGGGACCCTACCTGCCGGCATTGCAGCCTGGTCCTGGAGACACTAGGGCACCTGTTGACCGAATGTCCCTCACTATATGTCCCAGGGAAACCAGGGGGGTTGGAGAGCCCTATGTAAGGAAAATGTTGTATGACTCAGCAGATGGAGCTGGTAGCCAATGTACTAGCCAAGGTCATATGAGAGTAATCTCAGACCTTCACCAGAATATATGTGCTAGTGGCTCTCAATACTGTATAAGAATGAACAACTAAATTCTAGTCTTAGATAGGTGGAGATAATTTTTATTTCTTATTTCTCGGTATAAAAGAAAATTAAAAGTTGTCACAGCTTATAGTTTAAACCTGTTTTGAGAACATTACAAAATTATATTAATAACATGTATTTTGAATAATGTGCCAACTTTAATTTTCAAAAAAAAAAAAAAAAAAAAAAAAAAAAAAGATGTCACTGCAAAAAATAGAGGTCCCAATTATGTAAATAGTTTCAAGTGAATGGAGTAGAGATTATAAATTTATTGGATTTCAAGTTATTCTCATCAGAATTATATGCTTCATAGTTATCATCAATCTGATGTAGAATGGATACTTTGTTAAAAATTAGTTACGTCATATTGAATAATTAATTTGCTTAATGAAGTCAGAGATGGTGTAGTTATGTCAGCTGCAATAGCTCTGTAAGCCAAAACCAAAAATCCAAAAATTACCAAGCATCAAATCAAAAACCTCTTTTTATCTATGCAAGTGAAGTTAAAGAAAATGCATTATTATTATAATAGATTTTTTAAAAACCATATTTGCTGGAAAGTAACTCTTGTCTTTTTTATTCACTGTCACTTCCTTCATCACTGTCACCAAATTCTTTGACTTCTTCATTACCCATTTGAATGTATCTGGGATATTTGAATAGAATAATATAAGCTTAAATTAAATTTTCCAATTGGCTAACTTTTAAATGTAAAAATATGAATGAAGTACATGGAATAGATCAAAATAAATGTATTCTTTCATTAAAACCATCAAAATTAACACATTTATGGACTCTTAAATGGTGAAAAATATGATTTAAAAAAAACTTTTTATAAGTTGGCTAAATAAACTCATTCCTTTGTTCTTTATATTATTTTAGCTTTAAATTTGTTTTATAAAATGTAAATAATTCATGTTTTTTGTTGTTTTTTTTTTTTTGTTTTTTTAAAGATTAGAATAAAAGTTACCTTCTAATGTCTTCTTTGGTTAATTCATCAATGAAATATACTTCAGAAGCTTTCTTCCATTGCTTAAAGTTTTCAGTTTTGTCACCAGAGCAAAATACAAACTTATCACAACTTGTAGCAAAATAAGGAATGCTTGAATATTTTATCATTTTGCCCAGTTTCTGACCACAGGTCATTCCAGGTTTTCCTTCACCACAGCAAATGACATCACCAAATATTTCAAGCCCATCTAAAAGTTTAACGTCTGTTGGTCTACATTTGATATGTTTGTCATCCAGTAAATTTCTGGCCAGGAAAGCAATCAAAATTAATAAGTTTACAATTTATATTGATTATGAAATATAAACTGAATAAAAAGAATTAAATTCCTAACATTAATTTTTTTCTCCTTTATTTTAAGCATTCTTTTATCAACAGATTATATTGTAAAGAACACATTTTAATTACATTTATTAGCAATACATTCAGAAATAGATTTTCATATGCTTTTAGGCATATGTTAGGGTAACAATTGGACTGAAAATGTTGTATAATATGTATATAGCTAAGTCAAGAGGAAAACTGTCAATTAAAAATATAGTATTTTACAAAAGGCTAAAAGGATGTTTCTTACCTGTCAAGAGCAACCCTGTATGATCCATAAATGGTTCTCAAGTCTGCACCTATTATTTCAAGAGATCTACAACGAGAACACCGCTAGAAATAAAAGAAATAATAATGGCTGATAAAGCTTTTACAGTAGAAATGTAGATTGAGAGCATAATTCCTTCCAGAAGTGTGCTCATAATTGAAAACACTCATATTTCAAAGCAAATTTCCATACAAGGAATGATTGATTTGTTCCCCAACCCAATTCATATAAAAAATGATATAATACAAAACAAAAATTTAAATTTAAATTATTAAATTTAATCTTAAGATAAATTAGTCAAAATTTTTAAATCATTGCAGATGAGAGAGATGAGGAGGGGGATTATAAATTATTGTGTAGGATGACCATCACAATTATCTGTTGGCTCACTAAATACTGTTTCTTTTTGAATGACATTGACAAGGAACCTATCCAATGACAATTGCTTTTGCCTTCCTTTTCAGCCTCTTTCTTAATGTGGTTATAGATACAGAACATTTAGCAACATCATACCCCCAACCGCTGCAAAAATGCCAGTTCTTACTTAGTTTACATGTTTTTAATAATTGTAAAGCGCTTAGAGCTTTAAGGTAAGCGCTATATAAAAATGTCTAAATAAATAAATGCAGCAACGAAACATTACCAGAACCAAAATATTTGTTTAAGTTTTGCTGATCTTTCAAAATACTTGCAATTCTATTTACTCCTAATCTAAGGTTTTAGTGCATTCATGTTTAGTAGAAAGTAATGCTACTAATTAATAAAAAATAGTCGTAATCTTGAAATACAAGTCAATAGTTGAGAAATCAAGAGGACTGATATAAATGTCCTCATCATCGTGGTAAAACAATTTTCCTTTGCAATGCCAAAATAAATATCTTATTTCTCCTGTTTATTAACATCTGTGAACATCAATTAATCATTGTAATGTAATATTATTCAAAGTGTTTGATTTGCATTTATGAAAAAATCTATTTGAATGAGACTTCACTAAACTTTCAAAAGAACAATCTTTTTATTAAAAGGTCTCTATTAAATGAATAATTCTCATGGTAAAGATATGAATTTCAAAAATCAATTTCTCATATAATGAAAATAAGGACAGGACACGAAAAAATGAAAATTTTAAAATCTATGAATATAGTTTATATTGAATTTATTTTAAATGATTAATTAACTGAAAACCTTCCTGACACTTGCTAAACAAAAATAAATTAAAACTTTATTATACTTAACAGAAGATTCCCTTATGAATTTTATGATCTAAGGAAAGAATTTCATGCTGTCTTATTTATTTTCCATTAAACAATGCTCTATACAATATAAAACAAAATTAAACTTATTAAATAAGACAATTTAATAGTGTTTCTCTGTTAGCTAAATTCTACAAATTGACCTAAAAACAATTCTTTCTGATTGTTTTCATCATCTATTTTTAAAATGTGTACTAAATAATTATGTCTCACCATTTTAAACTGGACACTTTGAGATTGTCTTCTTCGAACTGCTGCTCTTACTTCAGCTTCCTCAGATGCTCTCAAGATTTCCAGCTGCTGGTTTTCTATGTGCTGTTTTATTACAGATATTTCTATGGTAGCTACTTCATCTGTTGCTTTATCAATTATCTTTGCATTTTCATGGTTGAGCATTTCCTTTTTCACAACATCTGCCATGGCAAGAAGAATGGAAACACCACCAAGTTTTCTGCTTCTTCCTAAAAATATATGGGTAATAGAAACTGCAAGCCTAATTTATCTTTACTGTGAACTAATGTTACATTTTCTAGACTAAGAAAGGAAGGCTCTGCAAAGAAAATTCCAAAAATTGATACATTTTTATTAACTATAAAAAGTTACCGGTATATTCATTTAAATTTAATTTTAAAAATTCTTCTAACTGACAAACTGTAAAGTAAAGAATATAAAATGAAATGGACTGCAAAGCCTTTAATATTTTACATTTTTCATAATCAACACACCAGTTTATTCCTATAGGTTATCCAAATCTAGATTTAGTTTAAATGAAAATGAACAAATGTACCAGTACACAACATTCAAACAATATAATTCTCTAGGTATGTTTAGTATAAGGGTGAGTTCAATAGTATGCAAAATGAAATTCCTGATAACCGCTTCAAAAGAGATTCTTAAAAATACATTGTGTCTGTTTAAGTTTGATGTGATATCTGGGGTTAGGGGTGGGACATTATAATATAAAAATTAAAATAGCTCAAGTAACTCAAAGTACCTGTTCCGTTGGGGTGAATGCTTAAGTTGATGGCGTTGAAAGGGGCGTTGTAAGTTCTTTTTGAAATTTCTATAGAGTGCATTACTTGAATTATGCATGTTTTATCAAGTAACTTTAGTAGAATGGAAGTTTAGGCACTGCTGCCACCATTGTAATACAAATATAAGCACAGGTTAATATGCACTTGAATAATCAAATGTTTATGACAGTTTTATTTTTTGCAGCCATAACTTATTGTTATGCTTTAATCAAATTGACAGGATATCCTTTTTATGTTCTATGGGTTGAAGCATTGCCAGAAATGCTACCATGTGGATTCGTCTGTCATCATACATAATGAATAGGCTTTACAAGTTAATGCATTTATAAAAAAGCTGACCTCTAGTTTGTACGCTGGTAATTTCATTTCCAATGTGGTTGTATTTAATAACCAAATTGCATTCTGGAATATCCAATCCTTCCTCTGCCACTGAGGTAGCCACCAAAGCTTTAGTTTGTCCAGAAGAGAAGTTATGCAGAATTTGTTCTTGGTTAGCTGGTGTCATTCCTAAATTAATTTTAAAGAAGTATGCATTGATGAACCATTTTAGAAAATTAAAAAAGACAATCGCTTGTTTTACATAGTTGATAATATATGATTCATTTTTTGTTTTTTTTAAATAGGGGAAACAAAATAATTAGTATTCAATAACCATCTACAGAAGAAACCAAAACAAAATTAAATTTAATGAATTCTAGATAACATTTATTTTTTAAATATATTAAAGTGCTTACCTCCTTTGTCCCCAGAAGCATTGACACCAGTAAACATGGAGGCCTTAAGGTCTCTTATCTCAGGAATGTCACATCTATTGAGCCAAGATGTTAATGCTAATGCTAATGCCCTCGTCTTCACAAAGATGATACACCGGGAACCACTGCCTCTGTTCACCAGGTATGTTTTAAGTGTATCAGCTAAAATTCTCAAATTAGGATTTCTTTTATCCTGACCTCGTAAAATGTTTAGTCTTAAAGCTGTTGAAAATAAATGTGTCAATAAATAACTTGTCACATTTTCTATGTTTTCTAATAATGATGATGCATGCAACTGCTTTTATAATGAAGATATTTTGCTATTATCAGGCTTGGCAATAGCTTTATGATTTTTGAGAGAAGCCAGAGCAGTTCTTGAGCTGAATAGCTTCAATCTGCTTCAAAATTCTAGTTATTCAACCACTTGAAAATAGACAAAATAAATAAATTAGATTTTCTTTATTTAAGGTGGATGGGTAATCAATCTGTCAAAGTATTCCTCATGTACTATCTGATGTTATAAGAAAATTTAATTAGAAAAAAACACTTTTTTTTTTAAAAATCTTTTGACAACAAGCACAATTATTATTATTCTTATTTTGAGAGCTGAAAACTTAGAGTTCTTTCAAGGTTCTAAACAAGAACTTCAACTTTGAACTTAAACTGTTTAATCTCTTATTGTGCTTTATAGAGGATTCTCACATAACAGGCATCCATAATTTTAAGTTTTTAATTTTTTAAACTTTATTGGACATGAGGCTGTTATGTTATACTTTATTTTGCATTTCAGATAATCTTTTACTGCTTATCACATTTTTATCGTCTTTGCGAATATACCATGAAATTACAAGAAAGGACTCTAAAAAAATTATGAAGAGTGAATCTTTATTACATAAATAGCAATGAATTAATGAATGTCTCTACCATAAATGAGAAAAGGCAACAAAAAAATATGACAAGGAAAATAATTTTTTCATGCTGGGGGGGCATGTATTTTTTTTTTTTTTTGCTTAATTATTTTCTTGCTTATCTCTAAGGGATAAAAATGATTAGATCTACATATTTAAATATTGCCTATATAATGTTATTTTTATTATATATTTCTATTTTATTACTATTTTCAACCAAATATTTCATTTTGATGCCTTTATACAGATTCCCCTGGCACACTACTTCATTTCACGTAAACAATTTTATTTCAACTTTTTTAGACAAAATGTATGTATCAAACAAATAAGTATATACCACAGTGTTGGGCAAACTTGTCTCATTGTAAACAATACAGTTTTTTTATCCAGTTAAAAAGGTTAATATTTTTTTTAGTTTTTGGAAATTATTACCTTCAAAATCAGTCAAAAAAATTCTTTCTTCTTCAGTCATGTCTTCTTTTTGGAGGTATTTTTCAAAAAACTTTGTTAAATATGTAAGCATGTCTCTAGACTCAACCAAATCATAGGTCTGCAGGGCAAAATTGTAGGCCTGAAAGTAAAAATATTATCATTATATTAAAATTATTTTAAATCTGTCCATTATAAAACTACACTAAGATAAGCTCTGGCCTTCCAAAAACATAAACGAACATACCTAGTTATTATTTGTGCACTTAATGTCCAAATAAATTGAAAACTCTCAGATTTTGGTTCACATATTTTAGTCACAAATTAAAGCAAATCTTAAGGCGAAATCTAAAGATTGCCAACTCCTGTGTGAAAGAAAGAGCATATAAAGCCTTTGTCCGTCCGGTTTTAGATTATGCATCTTCAGTCTGGGACCCATTTACCCAGAAGAGCATTGACAGGTTGGAGGCGGTCCAGCAACGATCAGCACGCTTTGTCCTAAACCGCTACAGGAATACCTCTAGTGTTGGCAGCATGCTTCAAACACTAGGCTGGTCACCATTGGAGGAACGACGACGACAATCCAGGCTCTCCATGATGTACAAGATAAATAATGGGCTGGTCCACTGTTCCAGTATTAAACAGAAACTCGTCCCTCTCCCCCATAGACAGCGACAAGGCCATGACAGGCAATTCAGGCTCATACCAGCAAAAAGCCAGTATAGGAGCTGCTCATTCCTGCCCATGACAATCAGGGACTGGAACAATCTTTCAAAAGGAACGGTTGAGGTGACAACACTAGACACATTTGTGTCTATTGCCTCAAGCCTTCAAACCCCTAGTGCATGATTCCCTCACATAGTGCCACTGGAAATCAGTGAAATTTCCTCATCAACACCAGGAACAGAAACATTGCAAACCCCATCTACATGCATAGGAGCCAAAATGATCAATAAATTGATCGTGGGCCCTTAATATATAGAAGAAGAAGATATAAAATAGATACATGCATGTCTTGCAGTCTGTGTCAGTATAAATGGTTTACATTTACTTTCTTTATTACTTACTTTTTAAAAGAATACATTATTAATCATCAACTAAAAATCTAAATAATAATATTTTAAAAATTAGTACAAGAGTTAATGCATTAAGATAAATATATCAAAGCCTCATAACATAACCAAAGTTGTTACTAATATAATATGATGAGTTTTAAGGTTAAATTATTTACAAGTGAATCAGATTTCACCTAATTATTTATTATTCTTCATACCAAATTGGTATTCTTACCGTTAAGAAATCTGAGATGGTTGTTGAAACCATGATTGATAATTTATTTTCCTTGAGTTGTGAATCTGCAGTAAAATTATTGATTGCCATCTTCAGTTTCACAGCCCACTGTTCATATTGTTGAGTCCTCTTATTTTTTGGCACAAAAGCCATTAATTGTTGCAACTTATTATTTTTCATCCCTGGGAGTATAAAACATAGCAATATTTGATATTAAATACAGCTGCAATGCAAGGTCAGCTTATAAACACAGTAATTTATGCCATTTTAGATGAACTGGCCCTTGTAAAACTTCATAACCCTTTACTTAAAAAGTTATCACTAAAACCTTCACTTAGCTGTAAAGGATAATAAATGAAGGACTGCGTTCAAACTGTGCTGTGAAATAAATAGTAGAAGAAGGTATGTGGAAGCTTGAATCAAAGGACAAGACAATAAGATCTTCTGGCAATAGCAATGGCGATCACTTAACTTTTTTAAATAGTTTCTATTTCTTGTTGTATTTTCATTTGTCCTGTCTGACAAGGAAGGCTCTTTGCTGAAACATTCTTATCTTATTGTCCTGTCTTTTAATTTAAGCTTCCACATACCTTATTCTACTACTTAGCTGTAATAAAACTAAATCTTAGTGACCCCTAAAATTTTTAACAACATAACATTTCCTACTGTCATTTATTATTATTATTATTATTAGCTTAAAACAAGTTGAAAAAATCAGCAGCGCAAGGTATAAGAATAAAAGGCAGCCAAAGTACATCTACTTCATTTTGGAGTGAAAAATAATAATTGACTACCAAATTTCATCAGTCTGGGTTTTGAGAATTTTGTGTTCAAACCCAATTCCATCATCATCCCTAAATCCCTTCTACCCTTGACTCCCTTACACTAGTTCTCAAATCCCTCCACCACTTCCTTCCTACACCATTCAATCCCTTCCTTATTTACCTCATAGCCTATCCACCACAGCCACTCTCTCACCATCCCATTCATGCAATCTCCACTGTTCTTTACACCTAACCCTACAATATGTTTACCCTTTAAACCATTCACACAACCCCCTGCTTGTTCCCTCGTACTCCCTACGCTCTCCCCTCTTATTCCATGAACCCTGAAGTTTCCACCACTTTCCCTTACCCTCTGAAACATCTATCCACCTTTTCCCTTAACGCTTTTACTCACTAACAGCCCTCTCTATCCTCTAATACTGTTTCCCTACCTACCCTCTATACCTTTCCCCACCATACACACACAAAATCCACTTGAACTAACTCTGAATTCAGTTTCAGTTGATATTTTATAAATTAGGATATTTATTTACGCAGTTAGTATAATTAAAATATGAAAATTAAAGGTATTATTAAATATGAAAATTAGCATAGAACTCTAATGAACCAATCAAGTTCAACAGATGGTAAATATGGGGACTAAATTTGGGGACTACTGCTATCACACCTCCAAGGAAAAAAATTGGCTATTTAAGTTCTTTGACTTACAAAATGTTAAATTCCTAGGCCTTATAGTTTTTGCAATATTTTTTATAGAGCATCAGAAGTTGCCATTATTATATTAGATTATTTTCAAATATAAATAGTTTCACACTATTAAAACATAACATGGACTAATGGATGCACATTAGTTATCATACTATGTTAGTTTTTTTCATTAGACACATCAATCACAAATTGATGTTCAAATTAAAAATAAAAAATGTAAACTCATTTACTTTAAAAAAAGTACAAGGTAAGTGCCCTGAAAACTCATCTACTTGCCAAAAGCCTGAATATGTTACCTTCAGCATGTTTGGAAATTGCCTTCTCAAGCTTATCCATGTTTGTAATAATCATTTGAAAACACTCATCAGGTTGAACTGCTGTGAGCTCTTTAAAATCTTATTAAAAGAAATAGGATATATGAGTTACACTTTAGATAGTCAGTAATTATGTACAACAATTTAAAAATACAAAAAAATGTTTTAGTAGTAGCGATGTCAGGCTTTTGATTTTTTAAATGCCTTTGACTAATATTAACCTCATTAATTATGTGGCTTAAATTAGCAGTTTCAACATATAAATCTTGGCTTCTGATCCTTGTTTTTGGCAAGTGTTACTTTTGATGGTCTTGCACTACTATCCAGATTAATTTCAGCTTAATTTTTATTAAAATCTCTTTAAACATATTCCCAGAAATTTTTAAAAACAATTATTGTTCTAACAGAAACAGATTCATAAATGTTTATTTGTGAACATAATTAATAATATATTTTCTTACATTCATTTGGCACTGGAACAATAGCTTGAAGCTCAGATTTCTCTTTTTTTACTGTTGACAAATAAGGAGCATCGAGATTACCCAACAATTCAAGGACACTGCCTTGGGCTCCCCTGGATTTTTCAAAACCAATAGAGGCTGTTAAACCAACAATCTAATGAGAATAAAAAAAAAATTCAAATTTTACATTTTTGTAACAATGAAGCTCTTCAAGACAGAATACAACTATATTTCAACCCTTTTAATTCTTCGGGCTTATTGAATTTATTTAATTGCAAATTAAATACTTGGGCACATTTCAGGAAATTACACATCTTCTTGGTTTTTTGGTTCACTAGTATACATGCTTGTAAACAAGCAATAAATCATCATACAATTACTTTGATTTGATTGTATTACTGTTTGTAATCATTAGCAGTGAAAATGTAATGAAAAAATAACTTATAAAATATAACCTACATTATTTCTGCTACTAATGTAAAAAGTAGGTGATTTATTGCCAGTTAAATTAGACATGCTGTGCATGTTGGCAGCATGCTAGAAAAACTAGGCTGGTCACCATTGGAGAAACGACGACGACAATCCAGGCTCTCCATGATGTACAAGATAAATAATGGGCTGGTCCACTGTTCCAGTATTAAACAGAAACTCGTCCCTCTCCCCCATAGACAGCGACAAGGCCATGACAGGCAATTCAGGCTCATACCAGCAAGAAGCCAGTATAGGAGCTGCTCATTCCTGCCCAAGACAATCTGGGACTGGAACCATCTTTCAAAAGGAACGGTTGAGGCGACAACACTAGACACATTTGTGTCTATTGCCTCAAGCCTTCAAACCCCTAGTGCATGATTTCCTCATCAACATCAGGAACAGAAACATTGCAAATCCCATCTACATGCATAGCAGCCAAAATGATCAATAAATTGATCGTGGGCCCTTAAGATATAGAAGAAGAAGAAGAAGAAATGTACCTGAATATTAATATTTTTTATGATGGCTTGACTACACAGAATGGAAAAAAACAGCACAATCGTAATGAAAGGGTTAAAATCCTTAATCATTTTGTCTTTTTTATTTAAGCAGGTTAAGCCCAGCAAATTTATTCATTTTTTGTGCACCTTTTAAAAATAATTTTAATCAATGAAAATAAAACTACAACTTATTATTCAACATCTTTAAAGTTTTTGACTGAATCTTGAATGGTGAAAATTAGCAGTGTGATCATTCAAAATGTTAAGTGAAACAGATTATTATTTACATTACCTGTGGTAAGTTAGACCTAGGTTTATCACGTCCACCATGTTTCAGTTTTTGGTATTCAAACATAAGTAAATTATAGGGCTCATCCTTGCGAGTGTGGTGGCATTCATCAAAAACTATTAAGGTAAACTTCTCCAATCTCAAGCCTGTTCTCTGTAAGTTGTTCATTAGAACCATTGGAGTCATCACAAAAACATCATGATGTTTAATCAACATCTTCAAGCTCATGCTGTCTTCACACTGACCAGTGATGTATGTGACCTTTTTATTAATCATGATAAAGTTATTTATGAGTAAAAGTTTAAATAAAACATTATTTTCTAAAGAAAATTATTTTAGGATTGTCCATTTAAATATTGTTTAATTCCTATTAATAAATGTTTAAAAGTTACAAAATACAAGTTTAGTATAATAATTTATACAAATTATATAAAAGTATATTTTTAAAACTAAAAACATTTAGCAGAAACAAACAATATTAATAGTGGGGGGAAAAAGTTAACAATGTTAACAAAGTATGACTTTCTTCCAGCGTCTTTATAAAATATACAAACTTAAAAGTGAAATAAATTGAACACAAAAATGTCTTCAGAAGATTAGTTGATTATAGCAGATGGCCGTGTATTAGATCTTTTAAAGATAAGTTAACAATCAAAATTACCTTAAATTCATTAGGAAGATACTTCCTAAGTGTTTTATATTGCTGTCTTGTCAGTGGTACTGTTCTAGCTAGGAATGCCACTTTCTTTTTATCTGTGATGAGTAATATTAAGTAAATGGAAAAAAGGAAAGATACAGAATGCTAAATTTCATAAGGGGGTAAAAGTAAAATAATCTTTTTTAGTTTTATTTTCAAATCATCACAATATTGTAGTAAACTAGTAAAAACAATAACTCTTTTTCAATGTTTTTTGATTAAATATTTGAATTTGAGACATTCCCTCAAAGTTCAATAGGGTTTATTACTTTTTGTAAAAATATTAAAATGACTCAGAAATGCATTTTTTTTTTGTTGGGACTACTTGGTTACATGTATTTTGTTTTTGAAGTGTAGTGTTTGAAATGGTAGTTTACTTACTTTTCACACCAGCTTATTTATTTTTCTCTTTCTTTATTAACTTAACTGTTTAACTTATTCGCACTTGCCCTACTGCTGACCACAAATAAATTAACTAAAAAAATGAAAATATGCATCTTTAGGTAAATTATTAATTTAAAAAATGGCTCAAAGACAACACAAATACAGAATATGAAATTCAAAATAAAATAATACAAATTTGTATATATGAGTCTTGAGCCAAAGAATGTTTTCACTTCTACTTACCTTGTCTACTCTTTAGATGTTCAAGTATAATATGAGTTGCCACTCTTGTTTTTCCTGACCCTGTTGGTGCACATATGACAGTGTTCAGACCCTGCAGAGCTTTTTCCGCAAGTTCTCTTTGATAGTTCCTAAGTTCAAGAGATGGTATGCCACTCACTACTGTGGCTCTAGGAACATCTAAATATTTAAAAGTTATTTGAATATACATTTTATGTGGATAATTTTATGATTATTTGTATTCAAATTCCATTCAAGCTCTGTGAATGTATGTTTTCTAGGATATTTTTGGCATTTAAAGCATTTTTCTGTCTAATATATATGTTTAAAATTACAAATTTACTTAAAATACAGTATTATTAAAGTTTTGTATTTTTGTGCATGCAATTTTAGCGCATTCAAAAAAAAATAATCAGATTGCCAGTTCACTTATTTGGAAAAAAAATTTTACGCAAATTTCAAGTTACTAAATTTTCATATCTATCAAATTATATGTGAAATGTAAATTTTTGCTATCAATTAAATACTGAAGCTTGAAATTGAGTTTGTTGATTATTTATTCATTTCACCTAAAGTGGTTCCACTATTTGTTTTAAAGAGTGTGAGAGTTCCACAGTTCACACCACTCTCTAATCATAGTCACTTAATAGAAATATTTGTAAATTATCACATTCTTTTTAAATTAAACACACCTTTACTTGGAAAATCTTGGTCAGAAAAATATTCTTCTTGATTTTCATCATCTGGTTTTACAATTTGTTGTTCTTGTTGACTGTCTATAACATTTACAAGACTTGAGTCTACTACATTATGATGAAGGATGTGTTCCCAAATCGGCATGTTGCATTCATCTTCACTTAATATTATGGTTGCTGAGAAGATATTGTATTCATTTTATTTTTTAAACCACCTATACTTGTTTCATTTTTTTTAAAAATGTTTATAAGCCAATATTACTTTATACATTAAATTATGGACTCTTCATTTGAATTTTGTGCAATTCAGTCACTATATTTGTCAAAATAAACAAAAAATAAATATAGTGATAGTGATAGTGTATAATTATTTCTGTTGTCAGTTAAAGTTGAAGTAAAAGACTTTTAAAGATTCAAATCAGCATTTGTTTTACTTTTACAATCTTGATATTAATAAGGCATAGTCCACCATTAATCATAGCTAGTTATGTTCCTATAAATTATTTTTAAATTTTATGCTCTGACCAATACTTACCAAATAATTCTGAAATAGATTCATCTCTTTCTGATGCCATATTTATATTTTTTTAGAGATTACCAGTTCAAAAATACAGCTTAGGACCTACTTATTAGGCTTATACTTAGTGCATTGCCAGTATAATATTGCTGAATAGAGTCAGATAAAAGTATCAAGCAGAGACTTAGCCATCAGTACTGCAAAGAAATGAAAAGAAGATTCAGATCAGTTTAAAGTTATAAAATTTTTGTACAGAAAGATGCTTCCCTCGTCCTTAATTTGAGCTTCAATAACATTAACATTATTAGCATCCCATTATTGTTTGTCCTTCACATGCAAAGATGACCAAGTTAGTTTTCGACTTCAGTAGTTGCCTTGACTTGAGTAGTATTTTGTTTAAAGTGAGGGAGAGTTGCTCAATTTATCAAGCTTACTCTCTTATTCTTATCCTTGCCTATTTGATCCAATGGCAAAACTTATTCAAAAAAATGTCCAGGATGCAGTAGATGACCAGCAGTGTTGTTTTTTTTTGTTCACCTTGTTCTTTATGTGATCCATTTCAGGAGTTTAATCGTGTCAATGTTTCATTTCAGAATTGGTCTTCTCTTAGATGAGTTTTCATCCAAGATACAATATGAATCTTATCCACTGGAGAAGGTGTTGTTTTTTGTTTGTTTGTTTGTTGTTGTTTTTTTTTGGGGGGGAGGGGGGCTTGTCTGGGCATTTGCTGGAAATGAACTCCAGTCCATAAGCTTGGGTTGACTCAGTTTAGATGGCTCTGCTACCCAGCATTATATAATTAAGGTAAAATACTTGTTGAATGTATTTCATTAACTTGCCTACTATTTTCTTTACCCTGAAGATCACAATTCTCATGAGAAGGACATCTTATTTTTGTGTATTTACTTTTTTTAAAAATGTGGGAGAGGGAGGGTGATAGAGTTTATATAGAGAGAATTATTATTCCTTAGTATTGTATAGACCAGGCCTGCACAACTCAAAATGTAAGGGGGGCTGTAATACTTTATGAAAACTTGTGCGGGCCAAAAGAAAATAGGACAGGACTTGTGCGGGCCAAAAGAAATACGGACAGAGGGGAAAGCTATTAAGAAAATAATAAGAATAAACAATATTTCGTTACTTTGCGGGCTGCAAAGTGGGTGCTTGCGGGCCGCATTCGCCTTATGTTGTGCAGGCCTGGTATAGACTATAGATTGATAATTATATGCCTAAACTGATATGGTATACTAAATTATAGCCTGGCTTAAAAATAGACAATAAATAGTTAATTTCAAGGGAGAACAAGCACAATTGAAAACAAATAAGACTTAAATCTACATCATTTAGTAGCGATCATGATATAATTATAATTTAATAATACTGGAAAAGTATTTTTTCCCTCAACAAACTAGTTAATATGACTGTACCTTAAAGTGTGCAATCCAGAGTAATAAAAAAAATATTGACACTGAGTTATTGAGTAACGAAGTAACACACTTCTCTTTTTTGGCAGGACTTAGTTTCTAATCTTCACTTTCTATTAAAAATTTTTTTGATTTAAATAGACATATTAGTGAGGGGAGTCAAGCTAGACTCATTTAGAGTAATTTCTTTTCAAAGGGCAGTAGTCAGAGAAATTGAGAAAAGCAGATTAGCTGAGACACTTAAGTTCAGACGCGAAAAATGAAAATTCTATAACACTAAATGTAAATAGTCAGTAGGCCCTAATAGTCTAACCTAAGTTACTTAGTTATAGCAAAGTAAGTTAAAGTAGGCCCTATTGGTGTAAGAAAGCTAATATCTAAGCGTCTATCTCAATTTATTATAAGTATAAGTATAAAGTATAAGAAGTATTAAAGTAAATTCACAAAGTGACAAAAGTGGCTACGAGGAAATTGTCTACTACTGACTCAAGCTTTTATGTGTCATATTAGGGAAATTCGCCAACCTTGTCGTTCCCGAAATAGTAAAAGTCGTCTTTTCATTTCATATCATTTGGATATCATTTAGAAAATGATAGTTGGTGACTGAGTCAGAAGGAGTCAGAATCCTGATGTGAGTCGATGTGGTTCGAGTTCTTGGAACTTCCAAGATATTGTCACAGGGAATTCCCGAAACTTTCGGAAATCTCTCTCTCCACCCCCCCCCCCCTTTTCACAAAAAAAAAACAACACCATCACCGAAAATGGATTTGTATGGGGCTGGGCAAAAATTAATTGGGGGAAGGGGGTTGGGGGGGGGGGGGGAAGTTACATTTTGTTTTATGGCATGGGGTAGGGTGATAGTGATACTGATAGCTAAGAGAGCAACTCAGCAATGTTATACAATACTTTTTAATTGTATTTATTTCATTATTTATTTTATTTTAATTTTGAAAAATACACGACACTACCATTTTGAAATTTTAAAAAAAATTCAAATTTAAGAAAATTAGTACCGGTAATTAAATTTAAAATTAAAAAATGTCCGGCTTTTTGATTGAAACTTGATTTTTAAAATGTATTATTATTATTTTTTTTAATTTTTATTTTTGTAGGCTACTTAATTGGCAATTAAATTGAGTTTTATCGGGCTATGATTCAAATGATTGTTGCTACCCATTGCTAGAAATGGTAGCCTATTTAATATGGGCTGTGGAGTAGTCAACAATGGATAGGCTATACTATAATGTTATGTAAAACAAATAATAATAAAGGGCTGGGGGTAAAAATTTCATATTTTTGTGTTATAGTTATTTAATACATAAACGGTCACTATGACTAAAACCAACTTAATTTTTAGATTTATTATTTAATTATAAAGATTAAATATTATTTTGCAGGGTTTAATTAATAAATGTCAGTGCAATCAAAATATTATTTTAATTTTTACATTTGAAAAAAAAAAAACCGGTTAGTGTTAGGCCTAATTGGTTTCCGACACTTAATGACACATTTATATATATATATATATAGGCCCTATATATATATATATATATATACATATATATATATATATATATATATAATATATAAGATAAAACAACCAAACTTTGCTCCCATTAACAAAATGCATGATTATTACAAATGACTATTTATAATTAATAATTAATAGTCATATTTTATAACTTTCGGACAAATGGATAAACATATGAAAACATACATCCATAACTTATAACTGTTCGTTGTGAGCAAGAGCTAATTAAATAGTTGCTTTTAATTTAAAAATTAAGTGAGAACTTTGAGACTTTGATTAGAATTTAAGAGGATAATTATTCAGGTCAGTCAAGGCTCTTGGACTTGAAAAGGAATGGAGTATGAGCATGAGATACGTTTTGCAATTAAATTTGATACGAAAGGTTCAAAGTGAAAGTTTAAAGCAGCAACATTTCTGCTTTTAAACTTTACTAAACAAGCCTGGATTATTAATAGCTCAAATGTATTTTTTTTTTTTTTTGCTTACAATAATAGGCCTAAGCTTTTTTTTTAAAGTAATAATTTATGGCTTTTTGCTTGAAAATTTTTTTGCTTGGGGGTGGAAGGGGCAGAGGCGTAGCGAGGGTGTTTGGCGCCTGGGGACAAGATTCACGCCCGGGGACAAGATCCATTTTAAAGCGCCTCTTTTCTTTTTTTCAACTCTCAAACACATTATTTTCATCAATTAAATAATATCAAAGCACATTTTGGCGCCCACTACTTGCTGGCGCCCGGGGACATCTGTCCCCCCTGCCACCCCCTCGCTACGCCTCTGGGAAGGGGGGTCATGGTAATTTGTTAAATAATACTAGGGGGTGGTCAATGGAAATCTTATATCTTATTATAATGGTGTTATAATATATGCACCCCAACTCCATACTGAAGGGAAGATCCCCGATTAATTTTTATTTATAAAATTTTGATACATAACTTATCAAGAAGTTTATGAATAACTTTTTTTCTTCAAATTGTCATAATCATTGTCTTATTATTCCCCAAATACAGTCTAAACCAACTTCCCCGGGCTCTGGTCGCCTAGGTCCATCTCAATATGGCATTGTTATTAAGAGGCGCTGCCACCGACCCCCCCCCCCCTTGCGCGACCCGGAGAGCACTATCACCATGTAGACGAAGGTCTTGCATGGCATCAGCGTTTGAAAGAGCACGGCTGCATGCATGGGCGCCCGCAGGGATCTTCAAATTGTCATAATCATTGTCTTATTATTCCCCAAATACAGTCTAAACCAACTTCCCCGGGCTCTGGTCGCCTAGGTCCATCCCAATATGGCATTGTTATTAAGAGGCGCTGCCACCGACCCCCCCCCCCTTGCGCGACCCGGAGAGCACTATCACCATGTAGACGAAGGTCTTGCATGGCATCAGCGTTTGAAAGAGCACGGCTGCATGCATGGGCGCCCGCAGGGGGGAAAGTGGGGGGGGGCACTTGACTTGCCCCCCCACCCCCTGGATTGATTCAATAAAAAATTTTTAGACAAAAATAGACAAAAAATATATTAAAGTAAAGAGAAAATAAAGAGAAAGTAACTAAGCTGATGTCCTGTCCGTTCGTTCACCATACAAATACGCTACAGTAAATTAAAACGACATTAAAACATTACTAAAAAAATTTGCCTCTCCCCCTGGAAAGTTAATCGATTTTTTACCCCCCCCCCCTAGAAAGTTTTCTGCGGGCGCCCATGGCTGCATGGTACCTACCAAGTCGCACAGCTGCATGGTACCTACCCAGTGGCACAGTTGCAAGGTACCTACCAAGTGGCACAGCTGCACCATTTAGTAAATGAAATAACTAATTTATTTACTTGTATATGGCATAATAGTAAATCACATTCAAAACAACTTTCATTTGGAATCTATCTAAGTTCTAGTCTATTATGAACAATGGCCTCCCGTATAGCCTATGTATCATCATAAAGGTTCTTCTTCTTCTATATCCTATGGGCCCACGATCAATTTATTGATCATTTTGGCTCCTATGCATGTAGATGGGATTTGCAATGTTTCTGTTCCTGGTGTTGATGAGGAAATTTCACTGATTTCCAGTGCCACTTTGTGGGGGAATCATGCACTATATAGGGGTTTGATGGCTTGAGGCAATAGACACAAACGTGTCTAGTGTTGTCGCCTCAACCGTTCCTTTTGAAAGATTGTTCCAGTCCCTGATTCTTCCAGTCCCTGATTGTCTTGGGCAGGAATGAGCATTCTTTGCTTTGCTTTGCTTTGTATGTCAATTGTAAAACTCAGACCTTTCACACTTAACTGACTTATCATCTGGCTTGAACATTTGACTTGATCAGTCACTAGTAGTATGTAGAGGTGGCTCCTCTGCCATGATTCTTCACTCCGTGGTTTTTCAGGGCGATCACGTAAGTGGGCTGACAGAGCGGCAGTCTATGCAGCAGCTCCGATGATCTGGTTAGATCTTGCACAATAGTGAGATCACTTCAACGTAGAAGTGGATTCTCGGGTCCTGTCTTTCGTGGCTGATTGGGGCGTTCACGCAAAGGGACGAAAAGCAATGCGATGCAGTAGAATTACTTCATGGGTGGGAGTGGATTCTTTGATTCTTTACCTCTTTTCAGGGCGTTCACGCAGGTGGATGATACCAGTCACAACTGTACCTTCTGGGATTACTCTTCCCCAGTACGCTGTGGTGGATGTATATAAGACTTCTCTTTGGAAGTAAAGTCCATCGGCACGCGGTCCTTTGGTTGCAGGCGATGAATTGGTCTTCCTTAGGTGGCTCCTGGGCGGGGTTCGTAGACTGATGCCTCAGGACACTGATTCCTCTATTAAGCTGCTTGGGTGCAGTTGACTGTACTGCAATAGTACGGCGATCTAGCAACCAGGCTTTATGTGAATGATAAAAGAAAAGAAGGGAACAACTTTTCCAATATTCTTGAGCTAATAAATCCCTCAACAACGGCAACGAATTCAGATCGAGACGTCAAATGAGCTACAATTTATACAATGTTAAATCCATTGCGGAGATTCTTATTCGTCTTCACCATAGCCGGCGCAAGCCTGGGTGGCTAACGTCGACACGTGGTAACGATTCTTTTCATACATAGTTATACATTGACTTAATAATATACAGAATGGAATAATATGATATATCCAATCAACTGTAATGGATAACATAATGGCTAACAACTATCCAGTGGCCACATCACCATCCATACTGATGGGATGAAGTCTAGATAATCAAAACTCAAAATGGCCGACACGTGTCCTATGATGAAGGCACTTGTCAAACATTGAGAAAATATAAAGTACAAATGAATTAACTAAATTCATTCCGATCAGAAATTAATTCTAATCAGAATGATAATACATACATCAAACATTAAATGGTTAACTAGCTATGTACATGGTAATATAAATATTGAAATAAAGAAATGAAATGGAAATGTTCGTACAGCTCATTAGGTCTAGAAAAAGACGACTTTACGGTGCTCTAAGTTGGCCGCTGACTTAAGAGTCGATCTCGGAAAAAAAGATTTTTAAGTCCTGCAACGGCTTTTTTAATGATTTCATTCTAAATGCTTATTAGACAATCATGACCATGTGATGTTCTAGCCCAATGAACTTAATTATTTGATGCGTGATAGAATCGCTCACCCAAAGCGCGACATAAGGCGGCTTTTGTTTTCTTGACCATTTTCTTGGTTCGGTCCTTGACCCTTTTCTTGGTTCAGTCTGCTGGTCAGAAATATTTAACAGTTCATTGACTTTTCACGTGAGGTAGACGGTAATCAGGAGAAATAACTCGTCCTGACCTTGAAAAGGGGGTTGGGGCTTCTAAGAAGTCACCGTGAGTAAATGGAAATTTTCATGTCGGCTCCATTTCGTCACAATCTGACAAAGGCATTTTAATTGAAACATAATCTGTCAAGTAGTACAAGGTTATGAAACGAATCATTGATGTTGTACTATTACTTGGTGAACGGGGGCTTGCTTTGCATGGCAGTTCCTAGGCATTGTGGAAAAAGACAGTGGACATTTTCTGGGAGTCTTAGAGTTGTCACCACATTGGGATCCAATTCTAAAAGACCATGTGTTGTACGTTAAAGATTCACAAAAAAGAGGAGAGCGACTTCATGTACATTATCTCAGTGAAAATCCTCAAAACGAGTTAATTGCTGAATGAACCTCATTTGTAAAGCATCACATTTTTGAGGACACGAAAATTGCAAAGTACTTTGCAGGAAAATGTAAAGGTGCAAAATTAAAGGTGCACATCAAGAATACTAGAACAATGTGAAACAGATTTATTTTCACAATGCGAATTCAATTCCACATACTTAATTTTTGGGGAAATAATTGCGCAGAATGCATTCTTGAAACAACACCATACTTTTGAACTGTACAAACTGTTTAGGCCTACAACTTTTTTAGTTCCAGTCCACAGTGATGTGAAATCTTACAGTGTATTTGGTAGTTCTCTCCATGGCATGTCTAAAATATGATGGTCAGATCGTATTGAAAGCGTAAAGCCCTCTGTAGCCCATCTACCAGGCATCAAATTAGCATAAGAAAACCTCCTGGACTTGAACCTAACAAACAAAACAAGAACCGGAGATTAATGGGGATTCGTCCCACGTTAAACACTGTATGTGTTTGATAATATAATCTGTTGTATGGTACAGAGTATTAGTTCCAGTTGTATCTGTAACAAGGATTTTCAGCCCGGTGCAACACTGAACATCAAAGTGTACAACTTAAAAAGTCATATTATTCATTCAGAATTGACAAGTCATCGTATGATATGACGGAGTGGTGAGAGCGGGCGTGTGATTCTTGGTTGTTTTGCCCTGCACGCAGCGCTGAAAAACTGTAACCGAGTGGCGAAGAGACATCCGCCAGTTTTACGTGTACGCTTGGTTTATAAACTCAAGTAATGCAGGTCCTGACAACTATAGCCTTTCATTGATTCTTAGAATGTTGTCTTAAAAGGGGGATTGGGGGGGTGGGGGGTGATAAAAGAAAATACTGAGGAAAAAGTTCGTGGAAAAAAAGGGATCCAAAGAAAAAACGTAAGAAAAAAACAACATGTGATAGATCGAAATAGTACAGGTTTATAAAGTCAGGGGGGGGGTGGGTGATAAAAGAAAATACTGAGGAAAAAGTTCGTGGAAAAAAAGGGATCCAAAGAAAAAACGTAAGAAAAAAACAACATGTGATAGATCGAAATAGTACAGGTTTATAAAGTCCTGCCTAACATTTGATTGACACCAGAGCCGGCTCGACGGTTGCTGGCGCCCTGTGCACGCTTAACTTTCGCGCCCCTTGTAAGTAAAATCATTAAAGGAAAAAATTATATATTCAGTAATGAGTTTATTCCATTTGTTTTTGTTGTTAACAAAAAATAAACTCATTACCGAATAACAATTTTTTTCTTTCCTTTAATGATTATACTATTAAGGGGCGCCAAAGTTTAGCCTTGGGTAAATTTTCGCCTCATGCGAAGCACCCGTTCGGCGCCCCCTTCCCTGTCCCTGTCCCTGTATGGCTCCGCTCTTTTTCCGATTACGGCGTACTTTTTCTGTTTTGCGCTTTCGATTTTGGGCCCCGGAAAGCTTTTTGTTCCCCACATTCTTCCTGCTGAAATAATTGTAAGAGGGACAAGGAAATACAGTATTGAAAAATTAATTTCCACGTACTTTCGGTTGGTCCCAATCAATGTTCCCTTAAAGCTGCGCGGCCGCGCAAGCTCACTCACAGACGCTGCGCAGCAGTTTTGAGCATCCACGCAGCAAATTTCCATGTGTGTGTATGTTGGTGTTTGTGGACTGTAAAATTGTACACACAAAAAATCTGATGCTGTAAAACTTTGCACACAACTGTATGATTTTGCAAACGAACCAACAAACCTTAGAAGGAACGTTGGTCCCAACACCAGTGCTAGTATCCAAATTAAAAATGCAACTTTCATTGTATGAAAACTCATTGTATGAAAAGCGATTGTACGAAAAGATAGAATACCGTTTCTCGACCCCGGATTCAAGGTCCACACTTCACTATAATAAACTAAGGGAATTTAAATATTTTCTGGGCGCCTCAGGCGCCCCTATGGCAACGGCGCCCTGTGCGGGGGGCACAGGTCGCACACCCTAAAGGCTGGCTCTGATGACACAGCTAACAAATATGCATGTCAAATAACTCTGTAATTACAGGTTGTGACAAAAATACACTATAGCAAACAAGTCAGATGCATGATAATCATAATGTACTTATTACACAAATTATGTCAATTAAAATGATACGCTTGTAATAATGTTAAATTAAAAAACTATTTATTTTGATGATGTGTTTCGCAATTTTTCCAGGAAAAGTTTAGGAAAACATCTTTGTTATTGTATTTCAACTACAATAAATGTTTTGAGCTTGTAATCAATCTAGTATTAATTCATTGGGTATATTGTATTGTTCATATACTAATGTTTATAGTTTTGTTGTTTTTTTAACTTTTACGGAGTGACTGTCCTCTTTTTTTTAAATATAAATTTTCAAGTATGTTTGAATTTTATTAATAAATTAAGACACTATTGATTTATATGTCCATGTGTAGGTGAGGTGACCCACATTCATTTTTGTTACAGCATTTAATAATCCTGCTACCCGAACGTTTTTTAGTTATCCAAAACAACAAGAAATAGGACTTTCAAATGAATTTTTGCCCACATCACAACTTTAGGTCTTATAAATATATGAGGTTCCTTGCAGCCACAAGGGTGTGTTACGTATCGCTATAATCATACTATAATGTGTTGAGAATTTAATCTCTTACTTCACTGAATGGCTCTTGACAAACGGTACATAACAGAGGACGATACTGCCTTCTTTGAGAACTACTGTTTTAGAGCTTGATGTCTCGTAATCTCTAAAGAATTCTAATTCTAAAGTTTACATGTAGTCAAGGTCAAGGGAGACAATAAGCCGCACCCCGTCGTGTTGCCAACTTGGGGTCAGCCAAGTTAATGCACATAAACAGAATTTAAAGGAAGCCAGCTTCTACAGAGACAAGTGGCAGGGCACATGCGACAATATAAAAAGAGACACAATTTTAGTTTATTTTATCAAATTTGCTAACTGAATACAATTTATATTTAAATATTGTTTGAGCTTTATTGAGTGTAATAGCTCTCTGGTAACAGGGTATGTTCGAGCGACCCTATAAAAGTGTTTTCTTACAAAATTATTTCAAATGTCACATGATTGTGGATTCGATCTTAAAAATTTATAGGAAGATTTATATGAGGTAGTGAGATTTTGACAACACTTATAATAAAAGGACTTTAATATTATAAAGAAAGCAATTATATTTTAAAATAAATACCAAAAAATAACATCTAACTAGCTATTAGAGTAATTTTATTTTTAATGACCATTTAAATTCAATGAATAAATTAATGGAAAATTTTAAGAATTCAAAAAAATGATTAATCACAGCCTTTATCAGTAAAAATAAACTTATCAATAAGCTCACATTAGATAGTTATATCACATAATTTAAAAAAGTTTTGCATTTTGATATATTGCTTTTTAAAAATATTAAGTTTGACAAGTTTTAACAAAGAAACAATTCTGTCCCGCTAAGGAAATAGCATGCGTTGGAAATGAAGTAGTGGATCTCATTCAATGTCACTGTCACTCTCTTCATCAGTATCATCAGTATTTATGGAATTCAATTGGCAGTATCTGATTGATAAAACATTTAAAAGATGAGAAAACTTTTTGTGTTACATTTTTTTGGAAACAAGACAACTTCCACTTATTTTAACGGAATAAAAATATGAGATGTATTTTCTTTTAAATGCTGAACAAATTTCTTTTGGTAATAGTTATTTTTTAAATTCATTATTTATATTTTTAATGCTTAAACTTTAATAATTTGTACCTGACTGTACCCAGGTAAACTTACCTTTTAATGTCCTCTATTGTGAGTTCTTCTATTTTAAAGGGTACCTTTTTCCACTTTTTGTAGTGAACTAAACGTTTATTATCACCTATACAGAAATCAAAATTGTTGATCCCAACAGCAAAGTAAGGAACATGGGAGCGCTTGATCATTGTACCCAGCTTGTGTGAGCAAGGCTCTCCTGTTGGTAAATTGCCACAGCAGTAGACTGCACCAATAAACTCTAGCTCATCCATGGGTTCAACACTGATTGGTAAGCACTTAATATGCTTACTACTCAGTAAATCCCTGTAAGAATAGAAGAGTTTGAGAAAACTTAGTTCAATAAATTTGTTGTTTCCATTTATGTAGTGACAAATTGTTATTAACATAACTGTCTGTAAAATCAAGCTCTAAAACAGTAGTTCTCAAAGAAGGCAGTATGAGGGGGAGGGGGGGCTGTTGTATTGCCCAGAGAGGGTGTAAACTGCTGGTGAATAATATGTAAGAAGTATTTTAAATCAAGGCCCATTTTTAAGAAAAGATGAAATACTAAATTATTAACTGAATTTTTTGTTAAAGGCAATTAATTGAATTTATAATTGAAATCAAATGAGTAAAATCTTACTACTAAATCCTAATCTATCTGCCCTCCTTTAATTCAAACTTTATTATTGTGCAATATGGGCCAAATTTCAACTAGGAGAGAAATAAAAGTCTGCAAATATTTTGTGATCATTTGCATACACTCCACAAGGATTTTAAGATGGAAATCTTCTTTTGATGGAAATTGCAGATTTTGTGATAAAGTCATATATTGGTACTGAAGGAATTGGTGTTGTGGCAGAGCTAATTAGTTGAAAAATTATATTGAGTTGCAGCTAAATTTTAAGAACTTGTACCTATAGTTTTGGCAGCAAAAGGACATTTCATGTCATAATCCTGCATTATGAAAAGAAGCTCATTGTTGAATTTTCAATATGCATTTTGTGGAATGTGGTGTATTTGTGTTAGTTAAACTTCACTGCAATGTACTCCATGTTTCTGAACATGTCAGTTTAAGAGCACTGTTCAGAAGACCAAAACTGGTATCACGGCACAAAGCTAACCCAAAGCATTAACAATATTTGAGCAGTGAAGAATTTAGCTATTATTAATAAGTGGAATCTCTCAAACTCTTGCTTAGTAACTATATTACGTTAAAAAGCAATGGCATTGATGGATCAAGTTAATCAGTTTATTGCTGAATGAATAAAAAGCTTCATTTGTACTTTAATAAAAAGTTAAATAAAAGTAAGATATTTTATTCTTGTATATTTTATTGTTTTATATTCCTTAAGGTTTTGCAAAGTACTTTCCTAAATAAGGTTTATAATGAGTGAGAGAGGAGGCACTAGGGATAAGTTTATGGTATCAAGGTTTGATGACCAAAAATGTGTGAGTACCACTGCCATAAATCATGTATACAATATTAAAGATGAAATAATATACTATTGTAAGCAATATAAAGATCAAATAACAAGTTGAAATAAGTGCTGAATGAAAAATATAGGTATGGTGCTGGTACCAAACTGTTTCAAAATGATAGTTGCTCTGACTGTTATAAGAACAGATTTCAACTACTGCTATGAGATCAAATCAGAAATCTCATTATTCAAAGTAGGGACTTAATACTCTCAAAGCACAGCCAATCATGGCAGTCACAAAATGACAAAACTTGTGACTCAGTTTTGTGCACAGCTTTAGGATGAATTGGTTAATTACATGAATTGACATTTGTTTCTATAATTTATAATTGAATCAATGTACCTAGACAAAATTACTCCCTTGAAATATTACCATAAAGAAAGTTGACTTTAGAATGAGAATATACTTTAATGTAAGTTATTGTATTCTCCATAATAGTTATGATAAGGCACACTAAACATTTTGTTCTTAGACATTGTATTCATTTTAGATGAACTGAGGGTATATCATGAACTTAAAATAAAGTGATGATAATTTGTAAGAAAATGTCAGCAGTTGATTATTTTTCGGTTTCTCAAGAGCTTGTGGAAAACTCACAAATTGACTCAATTAGTTTGAGAAACTTTAATCCAGGAAAGTTTAATCATTCTTCATGAGGATAAAAAATATAAATCAATTTATATTTTTTACATATCCATAACTTGATAAAAAAAATTGACTACAACTACTAGGGTTTGGTAACATTCAAATGACCACTCACTTGTCAATAGAAACTCTATATTTTCCCAAGATGGTTCTCAAGTTAATATTGTCCACTCCAACCTGCCTACAGAGAGAACAAACCTAGAAGGAAAAATAACAAAATTTCATTGGGAAGTGAAAAGAGTGACCTGAAAAAATGGGTTCTCAAACAGAGAGAAGCACATCCAGTTTTTATTTTTAAACTACTTTTCATTCAAACAAGTTAATCAACATAATTGAAATAACCAGGATGAACCTAACAGTGGTTAAGCAGTTAAGTAGAAAACCTTAAGATATTAAAAAATAATTGATAGCAATTTCAATGAAATTTATGTTTGTCCTTAAAATGAATTATGTTAATATCTATATGTTCTTCGTGTATTTACCATTCTGAAAGAAATATCTTTAGAATGAATTTTCTTCTCTGCTTCTAATGCCTCGGCCATTTCAGCAGCTTGTAAAACTTGCATCTGATAACTGTCTATCTGAGAGACTATCTCCCCATGTCCCATTGCACTGACTTTTTTGATGGCACTCTCCATTGTCTTAGCCCTTTCCTGATTGGCCCATTCCCTTTGAGCAATGGAACTCATGGCCAATAGAACTGACACACCACCACGTCTCCTGCTTCTGCCTTGAGAATGTCAAATAAATATCTTTTTATTACCATCATTATTTATCCAGTAAACCTAATTGGATTATTGAACACAAAATATTTTCATCCCTCTCTGTAGTTAAACCCTTGTGCACAGATCCTCAACATCCTATTTAAAAAAAAACATTTAAAAGTTAAATTATTTTTGGATGTTTATCTTTCATTTATCAAAATTGAGCAATCTTTCTTGAATAATCACAGGTAGGCTTTGGAAATTTAATTTATAAAACTAGTGATGGTCTATTTTGTGCTTGATTATATATTTTAAAAAAAAATAATAAAAATTAGAGATGACAGGGTTAGTTTTAAAAAAAATGACCTCATTCCCTTGCAACTCCAATTTGAATTATTGCATTTAGTAAATATTTCTTATCATTTTGCAGTGTGTTAATGCTATTAGATCTATGTCTTTGAGATTAGCTGTGAGATAGTTATTTGTGTCTTTAAAAAAAACAACAATGCCACAACAGTTTCAAAAAGCTTGAGATGTTGAGACAGAGATATGATAAAGTGTAGCATTTGGCATGTATTATTTAATACTTAGTAATAGTATTAGTCAAAGATACATCACTAAAAACAAGATAGTTTAAGGCCTGGAAAGTTATTCAACCTGAACTGGAGTTATCTGAGAATGTGTATTTTCAACTCAATCTGTGAAGTTATTTCATTTTTTTTTGTTAATACCTGTCAAAAATCTAATCCAACATAGATTTTAAAAAATGCATGTTAGTATTAGGAATTTTAAATATTAACAGAGTGCAGCAAATTACTATGGGTACCGGTATTCAGGATTAACTACTCACCTCTTGTCTGTACAGTTGTAACTTCATTTCCTACATGATTGTATTTAATAACTAGGTTACAGTTTGGAATGTCAAGACCTTCTTCAGCAACAGATGTAGCTACTAAAACCTTGACATCTCCATTTTTAAAACGTTCCATGATTTCTTCCTGCTTGGCTTGTGTCATTCCTTGTGAAGTTATAAATTATCAGTGCTTAAGTAAAAATTTGAATCACTTTAGACTGATTTTTCATAAGACTGGGTATGAAAGTAAATAGTAGTAATTAATAGTAGAAAAAAATAAATATTCCAAATATTTCATTCCTTAAAAAGTAAATTAAACAAATAAATAAATATTTATTCAATATCTTTAAAAACAGTGCAATGTTGACTAAATTCATAAGTAAATTTATAACATGAAAAAAATGTAGAGGGTAAACTATTTCATACCTCCTTCCTCTACTGTAACATTAGTTCCAGTAAAAATGTTGGCATTTAAGTTCTTTATGGCAGGGATATCACATCTTTTGAGCCATGATTTTAGTGCTACTGCTAATGCCCTTGTCTTCACAAAGATAATACCTCTAGAATCATCTCCTTTGTCTACCAGATTTTCTATAATTGTGTCAGCCAATGTAATCAAATTGGGATTTCTTTTTTTCTCCATGCTTGAGACAAAGTTTTGTAGTTCTAAAGACAAATAGTAACATTAGGTGAGAGAGGTTAAGTGATATCTATATGTCCAATGAATAATATTGGTTTTAACTTTTTGAAAGTGCTAATTCATACAACTCAATAATAACATGAACTGATTTTGTTCAAAGTTAAATTTATAAATCATGAAATGGTTCATAAAACCATATTGCTTTTCAAAAAAAAAAATTTGAATGACTGATTAGTCCTGCTATTTTCCTTTTTGCTTATTGTAATACTAAAGAAAGTTGATTTTGAAATAGTTATTATTAGGTTATTAGAATGTATACATTTTAATTTTAAAGAAAAATTTGCACAAAAAAAAGGGGATCTTCTCAAATATTTTACTCTAAAACAAAAAGCCACACAATATTATCTTTGTCTTCTTTTAACATATAAACCATTCAGTTTAGAACAGAAATAAAAAAATGTTAAGTTTGACCAAATTATAATGGTAAAATAATGAGACCAAAACACCAAACCAGACAGGATAACCTTTTAAATGAAAAAGTAATTCAAATATTCATCAAACAGAAACATTAAGTACAAGTAGCCAACCTTCAAAATATTCCCAATAGAGAGTCTCTTCTCTCGTTTTGTTTTCTTTCATAAAAAATTTCCTAAAACGTTTGCACAAAAATGTGAGTATGTCTGTAGGTTCAACAAGATCATTCATATCCAGAGCAAAGTTGTAGGCCTATAAAAAAGAAGAGAATCGAAAAACAAATTTTGTTAAAAAATATAACTGTTTATTGTTTGCTTCATGGCATGAAAATCAATAAATTCCCTTGGAATTAACTTTAATTAAGTAACCATTTCAAACAAAAAAATTAAATATTTGATACATTCTTGGTAATCTTTACCAGAAGATACTCTGATATTATGATTGAGTAGCGTCCTGGTAGAAAACTGTTGTTGTCCATTGGCACCTTCCGTACAGCCTCCTTAAGTTTAACAACCCACTGTCCATATTCTTGGAGATGTTTGTTAAAAGGTATTTTTCTGACCAACTCATTGATATCATCATCAAATAACTCTAGAAATAAGACAATCATAAAAGTTTTATGTTGCTTTAGTATAAATGTCTAACATAATTTTATAATCCATGGGGAGAAGCTAATACCCACATATGTAAAAAATTAATATTAAAGAAGCATAAAAACCATTAAAAAACGTTTTAAGAACTTTGTTACAAATAATTACACTAACTCCTTGCAGCTGACTAACCTTTAGCATATTGTATAACATGGTCCTCCAGTTTTGTCATGACATTAACAATTTGTGCATAAAATTCTTGTTGTGGTAACTCGGCAAGTTCTTTTATCGCTGAAGTTTTGAAGAAAAATCTTATTTACCATTCTGTGCATTCATAAAAATATTTTGTTTAAACATAATGCTCATGTGCTCTTGATAGGTGTTTTTATCTTAATTTTTGTTACATAATTTGAGAGTTTTCTCTTTGCACAGGCATGCTTTTCTTTTTAATTAAAAATAACTTTTAAATATCCTTCTTACTTTCATCTGGTTTAGGCACAATAGCCATCAATTCATCCCTATAAATACAGACTGTTTGAAGATATGGAGTGTCCAAGTTTCCTAAAATGCCTACAATACTTTTTACTGCTTCATCATCTCCTGTGCTCTCCTCTATACCAATGGAGGCAGTGAGGCCAACAATCTGATACAAAATTTAAATGAATTAAAACTGTAAAAATAATCTCTTAAAATTGCTTGTATGGTCTTACAAATTCACATACATTATATAAGGAATAATTCAACAACCCTTAAAAACATAGTATTTCATATAAATCCTTTATAAAATGTAATATTGAGCACTGGGGGGGGGGGGGGGCTGAAAATTTGAAAAAAAATCCATGCAAGTAACCCACTAAAAAAGAATTCCCAAATTAGTACTCCCCCCCCCCCCTCAAGGCTCGCAACCTGACATTTTCTCATGTCACTGAACCATATTAATACTCTAATGACCCACTCGCTTTTACATGGCAGATTTATTTTACAAACAATTTTAGAAAAAAAAAATATTACACATGAAATGCACTGGTGATATTTAAAAAAAAAAAGAATCTCATTTAGCGCATTTTGCCTTATTGGGAATTTATTTTATCTTCCCCTTGAAAAACAGGAAAAACTGATTATATGGGGTTGGGGCTAAAAATTTGAAAGAATATGTTGTCATTAGCAACGAGTCTATGTACCAAGTTTCAGCAGCTCGATAGGTGGACAGGAAGTGGGTCAATTAGCCGTCCAAAGATTTTGTCAGCCAGCTACAAACAAAAGTGAATTTAATATAAAAGATTTTTTTTAAATATAGATGGGAACAAATGTAGAGAAAATATTTAAGACTTTGATTTTCTTATTTTATTGAAAAGGGAAAACAGTAAAAATACCTGTGGCAATTGGAGGAGAGACCTATCAATTCTCTTGTATTTAAGTTTAAGATATGACAGCATCAATAAATTATAGGGTTCTCCTTTTCTTGTATGGTGACACTCATCAAAGACCATCAAAGTAAACTTGCTCAAGTGCAGTCCCTTGTTTTCAATGTTATTGACAAGAATCATGGGCGTCATAACAACGACATCACAGTGTTTAAGCAGCATCTTTAGACTCATGCTGTCTTTACTTTGTCCAGTAACATATGTAATCTAGGCACACAAAAACAAACAGAATTATTATGAAGCTCAAATTTTGCTCTTCTTGGCTACTGGTAATAAAAAGTCCTAACAATGAACACCGGCTCACTGCTAAGGCTAGAAATAGGGGTTAAAGGTCTCCAAAAAAATGACTAACCACAGAGGAAGTCTTGCAAAAGCAAAAACATCCATCATGAGAATAAAAACAGGTGACAGACTTCCCCAGACCAAAACAAGCAGGACAATGAGCATAGGGATCCCATGCTCATATATGTGGCTGCCATGCTAATCTAGGAATGCTGTTAGTTGATCGCTTTTTTTTTAATAGGACAACTAATTCTTTGTCCCATATCTTTAACAAATAAAAGATTACAAGTATTATTCAATAAGTGGCAATTCAACTCCAGACTTTTAATATACTGATAATATTTACAGCCCAGTATATATTTAGAGTGTAAGTTAGAGGAATATTTGACAACGTTCATTCCCCTCTTCTTTCTTGGAACAAAATTTCACTTTTATTTTTATGGATATGATCTAATGGTCATTATCAAATTGATGTAGTCCATCTTTTGACAATGCCTCGAAAATATATCTGGACATTCTACTGGCACAGATTCATCAACTGAATAATATTGCCATCTGAGTTCCGTGAGCTGGTTTAGTCTGAAATTGTTTGGAGTAAAAGTGACAGAGTGTTGTCTACAGACTGTAATAACTTAGACTTTGTATTCCTATGTCTATTCTTCAATATAGATCAAATTTTCTGGCATCACATAAAAAAAATTCTGATAAAGCATCTGGCTGACATGAGATGAATGCTATTATTATCAGTAAGGTTTTGTGAAAATTAAACATGCCCTTATTCTGAATTAGCTGTTACTGAAAGGATGTGCATACAATATGAAACACTGTGGATTAAATAAAATATTGGAACACCTGGTATTGATGGTTAGACAATAGAATATCATTTATATGATACCGGTAACATTTTTTTGGGTATTAGTGTGACTATTGTTAGATTGTTCAAACATTTTGGCTGATTATTTTCATGTTCATGTTTTTTTTAAATAATGGTTAAACTCTAGGTTGTTTGGAAGTATTACTAATTATTTGTTAATTTCAAGTTTAATTTTTCTCTCTTTATGTTGGATAGGGTATTTTCAAGTATCATTTCTGTCTTTATGTTGGATAGAATAATTTCACATGTCATTTATGTCTTTATGTTGGATAGGATAATTTCAAGTGTCATTTATGTCTTTAAGTTGGATAGAATAATTTCACATGTCATTTCTGTCTTTATGTTGGATAGGATAATTTCAAGTGTCATTTATGTCTTTAAGTTGGATAGAATAATTTCACATGTCATTTATGTCTTTATGTTGGATAGGATAATTTCAAGTGTCATGTCTGTCTTTATGTCGGATAAGATAAGTTCAAGTGTCATTTATGTTGGATAAGATAATTTCAAGTGTCATTTCTGTCTTTATGTTGGACAGAATAATTTCAAGTGTCATTTCTGTCTTAATGTTGGATAGGCTGCCTCCCCCAGTGAACTACTTTTCCAAAGGCCTATAATGCGGTTCATACAGGTATGCCCAGAAAGGAAAAGTGGTGATTTTCTCATTTCCTCACTGATCACAACCACTTGGCAAGTCATGTGTTCCATAGAATCATGAACACCATTTGTCGAGGATAGCCTCAGTTTCAACACCCTGTTACCAATTAACTCCATTGTCTTAGAAGCTAAATGTTATGCCTCCAGTTGATGGCCTATTTCCCTATTTGTTACTGTAGAGCATGTCCAATGACACAAAGAAGAAGCATTTTATTTGATTTGAACTACATCTATATTTAGTGTTACATTTTTTACACAATGAATGATTTAAAATAACATTATATTTTTCTCTGTAAACATAAAAAAACATGGTTACCTTATATTCTTGTGGCTTATATTTGCAAAGGGCCTTGTATTGCTGGATGGCTAATGAAACAGTTCTTGCAAGAAATGCCACCTTTTTTCCCACTAAAAATTAAAAACCCGAAATGTAAAACTTCAGATGGCTTAATGTAAAAATTTTGAAACTAAATTTTTTTTCTTAATTGTCCTAAATAAACTACTTACTTTCATAACAATATATTCCTGGCATTGTGTAGGTAAAAAAAACAATTCACTCCCCTACCACGCTTTTAGCCTATTTTTCCACTCCTTAAGTCTCCTTCCCTCCAACTTATACTTTCTCTTACTTCTTCTTACTCAACTCTCCCTTGTCTTTACTTTGTCTTATTCTTTGGATTTCTTCTTTATGTCCATTATTTTTATTTCCCTGCACGTTTCTCTATCCACAATCTTTCAAGTATATAATATAGTTTTAGTCATTTTATTAAAATTTTTATTTTACATATATAAATTATAAAAACATAAAGGCAGTGTCACTTAAAAAAATAAATCTGTAGGCCTATTTATTTTTATGGATTTGGGTTCATAATTAATTGTTACATGTTAAGTAATTGTCAATTACTGAAATAAAAAACATTAATATTGACCTGTAGTTTTCAGATGTTCGAAAATTATGTGTGTTGCCACTCTTGTTTTGCCTGACCCTGTTGGTGCACATATGATGGTATTATGGCCTTGAAGTGCTTTCTCAGCCAGTTCTTTCTGATAATTTCTTAGCTCAAGGGATGATACACCATGAACAAATTTGGCTTTTTGATTGTGATAAATAAAAGAAATATATAATGAAAATAATTGTTTCAAAATGTGAAAATAGGTCTTTCTTTACTGTTTTCTTTTTAATCTAAAATATTAATTCAATAAGTTTTTTTATTCAATATTAATAAATATTTTTATCTAATTTTTATTTTAAAAAGAGAATATTGCATGATTTTTGTGTTAAGAGATAGTGGAATTATTTAGTGACCATTTTCTTAGGCAATAAAATACCTCCTGCCACAGCATTTTCAGATGAAATTAAATCATCATCAGAGAAAGCTTCCCAAGGGTCATTTTCCTCCAAGAGATCTTTAACATCATTTTGCTGTTCCCCATCAGCGACAATGATACTTTCGGCTCCCACAACTTTATTGGTAATAATGTGCTGCCAAATTGGCGATTCAAATTCTTCTTCTGTTAAGGATAGTTTTTCCCAGTCCTCTGAAATGAATGTTATTTAACAGATTTTAAATGAAGCCTTTTGAAAATGCTTTAAAAAAAACTTAAAGTTGTTTTCCTATTTTAAGGCATTATCTTAGATAGCTTTAGGGCCCATTCTAATATATGTCACATTATTTTTTGCCAATTTCACCCCATCTTATTAATGTGTGCTCATTGTTTTTGCCATACCCCCCCCCCCCCCCCCAAACTGTCACAAATTTGTAACAAAAATGAGACACTTTTATCACAAAATGTTTGACCCCACGCACCCACCCCTCCCCCAGATAGATGATCATGTTAGTGGATTGCTGTTGTGTTACTTTGAATGCATATTTGTATCATAACCAGGAGGTCATGGGCTAAAATGCATGTGCTGTAGGTAAAGCCAGGTGGAAGGTATGTCAGCCATTTTTATACTTAAAGAGGAGGATACCACTAATGACTTAATTTTAATATAACATCCAACGTAATTAAGTATAACATTAAAATAAGCTAATTTGTAGAAACCTAAAAAAGAAAAGAAAAAAACCATTGACAAAGGCTTCTTGCCAACATGTTTCAAGAGAATTGTTTTATTTCGCCCTCTTTTTTTTTAGGTTATCCCCAACCTTGGGGGCCATCCATAAATGACGTTACACATGGGGGGGGGGGCGTCATATTTTTGTGATGTGGGGGGTTAAAGCAATGTGACATCACAATGAAAGCGGAACATTAAAAAAATGCTCTTAATAATATTAAATTACAGACCTTTTTAACACCTTGGGGGCCATCCATAAATGACGTTACACATGGGGGGGGGGCGTCATATTTTTGTGATGTGGGGGGTTAAAGCAATGTGACGTCACAATGAAAGCGGAACATTAAAAAAATGCTCTTAATAATATTAAATTACAGACCTTTTTAACATTATTCATTTATAAAAAAAATTATTGAACTTATACTTATATGATCAACGAGAGAATCAGTACAGGTATATTAGGTCCGAGAAATGGCATCTGATCCAGTTAAAGGATTCCAGAGAGGAGAATCAGGGTGTAATGACATTGACAGTCATGAGAATTTATGTTGAAATGTGGAGACAGGATTCATGGAATTGGAGCTACCATTACCAGGAAGTGAGATGAGGTTTGTGATGTTATATTGGGAGGGGGATCTAACTTTTTGCGACAATGAGGAAAGGGGGGTCAAAATGTTAGCAAAATTTGTGTGACCTCATTTATGGATGGTCCCTTTTACTTCATATTTCCTTTTACCTAACTTAATCGAAGTTTCCCTCTCATTGTCCTTTAAAATCAGCTGTAGCCCATAATAGGCCTATTTTATATGCATTATATCTTTAAGCAAAAACTTACCCATAAACTGTTCTAAAAGTTCAATAGATGCCAAAGCCATAATAATTCTTATTGTAGACCCTAAGTACTATGTGATGACTAGTGCCAGTGCCTAATTTTAAAAAATGATTATAATAAAAGTTAATGAAAAGATTCACATAATATGAACAATCAGACATTTGATGGCTTCATTTAATTTAAGAAATAGTTAAAGGAGAATGGAGGAAATAGGAATACATTGTCTAGGCCTCTAACTATATTCTACATTTCTACATTGTAACAAAATTAATAATGTGTTACTAATTTAAAGAACACCAGTGTAGGCCTAATCTAATTATCACAATTGTTTTTTTTTAATGAATGTAACTATTTTAAACATTAAACTTTAGGCTGTCTAAGTCACGTTAGTGAAGAAAGAGAGTAATTTGTCAAACTACAAAAGTTAAGAATCATCTCTTTAAGAATGGAAATAAATCAGTTAGCATAACTTATAAGTTATAAGTATCAGTATCAGTAGTATGAATATGCCCACTTTTTTACTTTTACTTTTTAACTTAACACGTAGTCATTTAGTAAGTTAATAATATTAATAAATGATGTAAATTGTAAATATTAATTAGTATTAGATGGGGCCTGCCTAAAACTTAAAACAAGTTACTCATTCATAATCATTAGCCATTAGCCTAGTAGTAGTCAGTTAATAATAAATATTAGTACTAGTAAAAAATATTTACTAAGATTAAGATGCTTTTTTTATTATTAATTAATATCAATAATATTAATATCATTATTTATTATTTATGGATAACGGATAATGTCATGAAGTTAATAAATATTACTACAACCCTACAGCTTCTTGTTTGCATCCATAGTCCTTTCAAAATTACAAGACAATGTCTTGAATGCTACTTGTTTATTTTTATCTTGGTATTTCCATGCCATTAGTCATTAGTTCGAGCTTTTACTTTTAGTTTTAGATTCAATAAACACGAAATCGCTCAAATAGAAACAAGAAGAAGATAATCGGAAATTCCCACATCTTAAGTCTTAAAAAAACCAAAAAAAACCAACCTCTGTTTTTCTAAATTATTAAAAACTTTCTTTCTACCTACAAATCCATCGAGTTTGTTTGCAATATACAATCTACTTCAGTAGTGATGGGCATCTCAGACAGCTGAATATAAAACATGACTTTTAAAGGATTAAGTTTAAGGGGAAAATCAGAAAAACTAACATAAAGTTAAAAAAAAAAAACACTGAGCATCCCCCGCCCCCTTTCCCAAACAAAAATATTAAAGTTAGGCCTACATACCGGCATATTTCGTGTACAAAAAGCACCACATTTCATGATTGTATATTAATTACTACTATAGCTTAAGTGCAGTGTTTTCGGAGACGGGTTTCAATGTCCGCCACAATGCCTCGCCACTGATACTGATACGTAGGTCTTTCCTTGCCTTATTTCATTAATATCATTTATTTATGAGACTGGTGGGGCGTGCTCAGGCTTAGCCCCGGGCGCAGCTTTAACTTCCCCTGAGAGTCTTTCGTTTTACATCTTTAGATGACAACAAGGATGAATTAAAAAATAAGTAGTTAAGTAGGGCCTACCGGTATATAGTCAGCTATTATATTAAGTCAGTGAATGACCGACCACCCCAAACGGTTCAAAAATAATAATTAATAAAAATATGTAAAAATGTTTTACAAAAATATCCTCACTCGTAGAAAAATAAACGTGGCAAACTCTTTTTACAGAGCAGTCTTTATCTGATACGGATAGCCTATATAATAATCATATATCATATAGGCCTATGCATGTGCGTGATTATGTGTGTGCCATTGTATGGCAATCTATTACGAAACAGAGCTTTCAACCCCCCCCCCCGCGACACTGTCGCGGAATTTTACCCATGGGCTAGGCTACAGAGGCAAATCATATATCATATAGGCCTATGCATGTGCGTGAATATGTGTGTGCCATTGTATGGCAATCTATTACGAAACAGAGCTTTCAACCCCCCCCCCCCGCGACACTGTCGCGGAATTTTACCCATGGGCTAGGCTACAGAGGCGTAGCGAGGGTGTTTTGCGCCCGGGGACCAGATTCGCGCCCGGGGACAAGATCCATTTTAAAGCGCCCCCTTTTCTTTTTTTAACTCTCAAACCCATTATATTTAACAATAATATAATATCAAAGCACATTTTGGCGCCCCTAACTAGCTTGCGCCTGGGGACATCTGCCCCCCTGCCCCCTCGCTACGCCTCTGCTAGGCTACTACAACATTGCATATACAGCTTCTCCCCCAACCGCTTAGCTATAAGAATCCACAATTAATTTGTGCTTTTTTAAATTGAGTTCAATAATTTATTTCGCGGGAGCCGTAGCATATTAAGCTATAAATTATATCTTGTCGGAAAGGGGATTTTATTCTCGATACCTTATTATATTAATATTTGCAAGTCTACATCTTTAAAGGATATTATAATATTATGTTTTTAAAGGAGTTTTCACATTCATCAATTGGGGGTTGGGGGGGGGGGGGGGGGGGGGATTGTCCCAAACCATTTAAAATATCTCAAAGAAAATATAACTTATATAAATATAAGACAAAACGTCCATAGACACATAGGTCATATAGGCCTAAGTCTTTGGGGGTTTGGTCCAGGATTTGGACTTTTATTCGAGTTGGAGTCTCTAGGGATTGTCAATTTACGGCAGGAAATCTGCCAGAAGTCAAGTGAAAGACAGGCCTGGTCGATGTGTTACGTAATAGCTCTCTGGTATGTTTGAGTGACCAGTGTTTCTTTCAGACATTTTTCCCGGGGATGGGGCATTTAAAATTTTCGGGGGAGGGGGGGCTGTGCCATTTCCCAGAGGCGTAGTTAAGGGGGTGGCAGATGGGGCATATGTCCCAGGGTGCAAAATGGGCTTTGATGGTATTTAATGATTGAAAATAATATGCCTGAAAGAAACCCTGCTGAGCGACCCTATTTATAGTGAGTGCGCAAATGGGCTTTTTGGGTTCACAGTTTTAATCGAATCCCTAAAACGCACCAGCGTTTACCGGTTTATTTATTGCAATGTATACGCAAATACGCCTTTATAATTGTGTGCACTGGGCTAACAACCCGGTCGTATAAAAAAAAAGTTACGAAAGCAAAACAACAGAATAAAACACGGACTGATTCTTATGGAAATCGACTTGTGCCTGGATGTGGACGATGATGTGGAATAATATCTACAGCAGCTGGGAATCCAATCATGGAAAAGAAAAGCATCAGTTAGGTCTGAGTGGAAGAATGTTATGAGTATAAGGCAGGCCAAAACCCTAGTAGAGTTTTATTATTTGTACATAGTGATGATAGTGTGTCGACTTGTACTGTGGATATTTTGGAAAAAGGTTGCCCACCTAGGTCTAGGAATGATTATTCAATAACGATACATTTCACGGTGTTCAGTAGTCAAAGTAAATTAACTCTCAACGCAATGTTCTCGTGTACTGTCTATGAACAAAACTATTTGACCCACATTGCACTAGAAAGAATGTCGCTTTTGCGCACCAATAAAAACTTACATTACACGATCAAGACAGAGGTGTAGCTAGGGGGAAGAGGGGGATCAGATGTCCCTGGGCGCCAGACTAGTTGGGGCGCCAAAATGGGACTATTAATTTATTGAAGAAAATAATGGGCTTGAGAGTTGAAAAATAAAGGGAGGCACTTTAAAATAAATCTTGTCCCCAGGCGCCAAACACTCAAGCTACGCCTCTGGATCAAGACCGACCCTATGGCCACAGCGTTTAAGCACGATTTTGTTCTTTTACTTGTAAACCTAAAGTAAGGAAAAACCCGACCCGACATGCATTTCTTCCACCCGACACAATGTCAGGAACACATCTAACAAAACAAAAAAAATTCACAAATACTTTATTATTACCGATATGTCACGACTTATGCACACTAAATTTACAGCAATAAGGATAGATTAGGTGGCGATGCTAAATCAAATATTTATAAAATATTAAACACGGTTAATAAATGCACACTTAAGTGAGACTAGTTTAAGGAAGAATAGGGTGCAGCTTGCTGGGTGGGTAAAAATAAAATAATTGATCTGCAGCATTAGTAACAACATAATGGCTGATGACGTCATAGTCCCTATTAAAAAAAATATATATATAATTTATTTTTTTTAATATATACCAAAATTGAGAGTTCTAGACATCCCCAAGGGCCGAGCTGGGCTTTGACCGGGGGGGGGGGGGAGGGGGGGTTGTAAGGGGGAAAAAAGAAATGAATTATTTAAGCATCCAAACTTTACCAGGGAGGCTGATACATTCAGATTCAATAAAAAATTGAAATAAAAAAGGGGGGGGGGGGGGAAGGGGTGTTGTAACGGTGAAAATAGAAATGAATTAGTTAAGCATCCAAACGTTACCAGGGAAGCTGATACATTCAGATTCCATAAAAAATTGAAATTAAAAAGGGGTACCGGCTATGTGATTTCTATCAAGCGATTTTTTGGTGAAAAACATTAGATTCGACGCTAATTTATTTTCATTGAACGGCGCGCAGTGATTTATCTGTTGTTTTGTAAGAAAAGAAGAAGAAGTAAAATTGCGACGTCTGTAGCTTCTTCGTGTTTAACAGTACAGCAACCTTTTTGTGGGGCGGCAGAAAGCTCCCTCTGGCCTTTAAACTGCCTCTCTCAACTTAAATTACTCTGAGACTTGTTAGTGCAACATTTAGAAACATCGGAATACAGCTCAAATATTCCGGGAGCGCAAGTTGATTGATTTGGGTGCATGATGGCTCACAAAAAAGAGGGTTGGGGGGGGGGTTGATTTGGGTGCATGATGGCTCACAAAAAAGAGGGTTGGGGG